>WTSP01026435.1:14637-36247 GCA_025331215.1 Actenoides lindsayi
ACTCTAAACATGAGGTGTTATCACTGCTAGAAGCAGACACTGTCTGTGAGAACAGGCTGCTAACTTCAGAAAGTGCAATTAGAAGAACTGAGCTGAAAAGTAAAATCACCGAACAGAACTGTTCTGTTCTCACTCAAACCAGGACAAGTTTGTAAGAGGAGAGTAGTACGAGGTCAGATGTCCAAAACCTCCTAGCCATAGCAAGCACTACAGTGTTTTCAGGGTGGAGCCATTCTACTTTGTGTTATTTCCAATGAGGATGCTGTCTTCTGTAGATCCAATGTCACTTGTGTATGGTTTACATCAGCAACAGTTTTATAATAAATATAGCCATGAGTTCAAAACTTGACTCCTGCTTTTACAACTCAGATTAATTAGAGTTGCTTTTGTTTTCTTTGTCTGCACTGATCTAAGGTAGATGCTGAATGTCTATATCCAAAGTTATAATTAAATACCACTGTTTAATGAAGAAAGGGTGAATATCACAGATATACTTTTCAAAAACATATTTAAAAATATTTTCCATCATTTAAAAGAAGATTTTAAGATTTTTCATATTTTTAAATTTTAAACCCTAAATTAGGACTTCACATGAATTACCTTGACTATGTATTTGCACGCAATCAGAAATTTGCTGTTTGAATGTGTCTTTATTGAAAAAATTTGTCCTGAGACTGCACATCATGTTTCTTTCTGGAGTGATCCAAAGCACCTGATATATTGAAAATTCAGTCTGTAGATACCTAGAGCAGTTCAAGTGCATGGGTTAACATAGCCAAAACATTCACCCTGGAATACTTTATGTGTAATTTTAATGCTATCTTGTTTAATGGGATGTTGGTTTGTCTCATGCAGCTAAAGCCTGGAAAGAACACAGCTTGCATTACATATTATACCTTCCAGTAGACTTTCAACTTATCCAGCTTGGCTGCAGACAAAAACCACAACCTAATTAGTACACAAAAATGAGACTAATTTGAAACTGTGCTTCTTTAAATAAAATTTGCCATGCCAGCTCTACATCATGTCATACTCTTCATAACATGATAGCCTAATATGTACTATCCATGTCTTTTGAGTTTGACCCAGATGAAGCTGGTTGCTTAGCTGCAGCTGCAGAGCCCAAGGGATGGGCCAAACCAGACGATAAACATACATCTCCAGCTTCTTGGTCGCTTGAATGACTTTGTATCATTGGACTTTTGGTTTGAGAAGGAAAACAAATCCTGAAATAGTGTCTCCTGGATTTCTTCACCCAGCTCTGGTTGCAAATAGTAATAAATTCATGTATTTACTGTATCACTGAGGCCCACTTTAATAAGTGTTTACTCTGTGCTTCCAAGAAAAAAAAAAAAAGTTGTACAAGTGGTTGCTATGACAACCACTGGCTCTGAAAAAGCGTTTAGCTTTATAACCTTTTGATTCTCATTTTAAATCATCCTCCCAGATTTTGTTCGAATCTTAATTTACCTTTGTGTGTTACAGTCATAGACTAGAAGGATTTCTCAACTAAGAGGAATGCTTCAATTTAAAATGCAGTACTTTGTACATCTGCGCTTGTAGTGATATTGCAGGTGGTGACAGGTGTGTTACAAGCTCTGGGTATGCAGCTTGCCCGTGCCTCTGGTCAGATGGGATGTTCTCCTTCTGGAGATGCCTTGGGTCTACATCCTATGACCTGATCTCCTCTTAATGCTTCTTGGACCTATTTTACTTGTGACTGGATCCAAGTTACCTCTGAGATACTACTTCTGACTGAGAGGCAGATTATTCCTTTGAAGAAGTGCTCTTCCCTTGCTGCACCTGTGCTTTCTTAGATGCCTTTACTATCCTTTCCTGTCTGTTTTCATCCTACAGCTAAAGCCTTAACAATCATGCCACAAGGAGACAGCATAAGAGGTTCTTTCCTCTCTGTTGCTATCTGTGCACTGGGTAACTAGAGGAAACCAAACCCTTGCCTCTCCGAAGTAGTTTCTCTGAAATCACTGGTCTGTAGCATATGCCCCAAGTATGTTTTAAAAGTCAAAGTTTCCTCTCCTCTAAAACCTTTAAAAGATCTTATCAAAAGCTTTTCCCAGCTGATTGCCTCTCCAATGAGGGAGCTTCATACATCCTAGTGAGCTTTCATGATCCAACTCCCTTAGCATAAGACAAAATACTCTGAAGTCATTGCCAAATAAAGGTCTCTGATCAGACCTTTATCCTGACCAGACCTTCAAATGTCTTTCACTGACAACTTCTTCTTGAATCCAGCAGGCATGGACCCAAGCCCTTACACAACCAAGGACTTCCCCAGAGGGAATCCAGAATGGCAGTAATAAGAAAACAAGCTGGGATCCAGGCAGTCATGTACAACTGAAGTAAGTGTGGGCTCTTCCCATTGCTCTAGAGGATCACATCACATAAAGTTTTGTGTATGTTTTCACTCAAAAATTAAAAATAGCCTCTGGAGATTTGTTTTCCACACTGGGAATGTATCAATATCACAGATAGTAAATGCAAAATGCTTATGTAAAAAAAAAAAAAAAGTTATTTTTATTAAGTGACAGTATTTTCATAATCAAGCATAATAAACTTGAAGAGATACTGTCAAGTCCATACATTTGGTAGAAAAATAAAGCACATTCATCTCCTCAAGAGAGAGCAATATATGGGCCAATGTTTCAATAAAAATGACTTATTGAGATCCATCTGGTGCAAGCTGATTTGTCACTGCTTTCACAAATATCTTGTCCAAAACCATGGCCAAAATTTCAGTATACTTGGGTGAAAATATGGTGCGCACACATATGTATAAATATTAAAAAATTATAGTGTGTATCTCTATATATCTATATAGATATAAAATGCTATATATGCACCATAATTTTAAGTCATGAATAAAATTCATGGAGGCCAGCACCCTCATTCTCACCTGCCTCAAGTTTTGTTGTGAGGCTGCTTTCCCTATGTCCCTCATCATGTCCAGCTGGTTCTGCAGCCCTCCATCCCAGAGAAGCAGGACTCTCTGCTGTGGTTCCATGGGGAGCTCAGGGCCAGACACAGCCATGCCAGGTCCCTCAGTCCCCATGCCTTGGAGACTTTCTTATGAAGATGCCCAGGCAGTAACAGCTTAATTTAAAATACATAGGTAATGAAATAAAAGCCATTGCAGCAGAAAGTGTCTGGCTGGATTTATGTCTCAGAAGCTCAGTCAGTTATATTCTATGTTTACAGGGAAAAAAAGATGATAGCAAGCAAATATAGCTCACCATCTTTAGCGACAATTTGCTCTATGTACTTCCTGGTCATCCTGCCAGTGAGGCACCTAACTGCTGAAATCATTTGCACTCCAGTAGTGTCCAGAGGTGTCTTCTCAACCCAATGCAGATTTCAGCCACCCCATCTTTTTAAAACAGTCCTCCACACATATATATGCTTTATACTAGACGCACTCGCTGTTCTCTCTGGGAATGAACTTCTGTCACAAAGACCATCTAATAGTAATTAGCAGCTGCTTTTTGAAGGCTTAGCGATCAAATGTGAACACCAGCTTGCTTGCACAGTATGTTTGGGCTTGTGTTGCCTTATTCAGGTTAGGTTTTGGTTGGTTTTTTTTTAATCATGCCAACAAGTTTTCATTTGTTAGAAGAGACCTAATTATAATCAGATGTCCACAATTCCCCCACCACAACCTAATTAAAATCCTTAGTTATATATAAATAAATGGGCTCAGTGCCTTAATCTTTCCCTTTACAAAGCGACTAGGCAACAGGCAGCTATAGCTTCCCAGCACAGGGGTGGTGTCTGGTTGGTCCCTCAGATGTTATGTTTTCCACAGAGCATATGACAGCATGGAGAGGTGGGCAGTGGTGGATGTGCATGTGGAGGGGGGCAAGCTGCTTTCTGAGCAGAATTACTTAGACCTGAGCTGTTGCTCTAAAGTAAACCTCAGCCACGTACAACAGTTATCCATTCATATGCATTTGTCAGGATTTTAGCACATAAATAGTCAGGATGAATTGATTAAAAATTTTCATTGGAAACAGAATATCAGGATAAAGTAAAAGCAATTTTCCATGTTTCTTCTTTTTCCCAACATTCCCCCAGTTTCCTCAAATTAATGATGATTGCAAGTCCCACCTTTTCCACTTCATAATTGGCTTCACCAGTGCAGGCTGGAGGAATAAGAGTTAGTGGGATTCATCTCAAAGGTTATGCCAGACATTTGTACAGACATGAAGTTATTTTAACTCTTGGGAAAGATGTTACTGATTGAAAGAAAGCCAGGTTCAGACAGAGAAAAGAGAAATTTTTATCTCCTTGCAGCACCACCTCAGCCCTTTCCTGAATCAAGTTGGAGAGGTCACCAGTACCTTAGTAGTGAGTTGGTTCAGTTTCTGTCTTTGTAAAGGTAGTTAAAACGAGCTACAAAAGCA
Organism: Actenoides lindsayi; assembly: GCA_025331215.1. Lineage (NCBI taxonomy): Eukaryota > Metazoa > Chordata > Aves > Coraciiformes > Alcedinidae > Actenoides > Actenoides lindsayi. The sequence goes on from WTSP01026435.1 coordinate 19,056, forward strand.
GATATGACTGTCTTTTGCACTGAGGCACTTACCTGAGTTGCTATAAAGCTCTTTGATGTTAATGCTTTTGCCACTATTGATTTAGACTGAACATTCATTTATATGTGTATGTATACAACAAATAATAAACAACTAATACAATATGCCCTGTTTCTAAAATTGTTTATTTAAAGAAGGATGTTTATTTTGTGAATTAGTGGCTGATAGCATTTATTGCATTTTTTTTAGATAAAACCATTAAACTTTTAAGTGTTAGTATATCCAGTTTAGAAGGAAAGAAAAGAAAGATAGGTATTAAAATACCCTTTCAAAATTATGTTTCCCAAAGGAAAATGAATTAAGGATCCTGGAAAATGTTTCAGTCCCTTTAGCATAATCTAATCCTGAAGGACGCTCTTTGATTCCCTTCTGTAATACTTTGAGTTTTTCCCTCTTGTTATTTTATTTTACTTATTCCCACAGCCAGCTTCAAATGACCTCAAGAACACAGGACAGCTAAAAGATTGCTTAAACTTCTTAATACTTTTAATCCTTAGTTGTTATAATTTGATTACTGAGACAGATTTTCTCTCTGGGCCTCATATTAAATCACTTTCAAGTTGAAACAAACCAGAAATCCTTTCAACTTAACAGAGCTTGTATTCAATATGAGCTAGTCAGATGTAGCACAGAGACTGTAGGATGTTGCATCACATGCTTCCTATATTTTAAATACAAGGAAAGCAAACTTCAATCAAAGTTATATATGAATTTACCTTCACAGAGTATCTATTTTTCAAGAACAAACATGAGTAAGTATAGTTTTTGAAGTGCATGTTTATGTACATGTGTAAAAATGTATGTGTCTGTGCACAGGCAAAAATAGATTTCTATGCAATATATATCACTTCACTGATAATATATTCTTTGGAATTGAAAGACCTTCTTTCTTGTAACAAGACTGAGTCCCTAACAAGATTTTCTTTCATGAAACTCATTCCTTACCTCATCAGCCATAACAAAAAAAAATAAATTACTTTTTTCCAGGACAGCTGTTTGGTTAAGTTCAAAGGATCATTTAAAAGTGATAACTTTCTAATTTTCTTGGGAAAAATATGGTAAAAAAAAGAAGACATGGAATTCAGCAGTAAATAGGAAATTGTATAGTGGAACTGTGGCTACTTCAAAATGGAAAGTTGATGGGTTGGCCTTCAAGTTTCACTCTGAAGGTTTTGTATGAAGATATTTCTGAGAATGTTTGGACTACACAGCCTTGCTGTCCTGGCTGATCAGGACATGCAGTGACGTTTTACCTAGCAGAGGTAGTGGGTTTGCAAGGTTCAGGTCAAGTGCTGCGCTTAATCAAAGTTGCATTCGGCATAGGAAAGGCTGAGGAAAAGAGGTTTTCAGTAAGGGGAGAATTCAATGAAAAGTTAAGGGGGCTCATTTGCTGGTGCAATCCCTGGAGAAGAGGAATGTCAGGAGTTGGAACTTCCAGCAATAGCCTGGAAGTAAATTAGTTTTAAGGAGATTAATAAGGTACTCAGATAAGAATCACTTGAAGATAAACTTTAATCAAGTGCTTCTGTCCCTTGGCATAGCCTGCCCTCTCCCCATCTGATGTTCTCCAACACTAACCCGTCCTTCTTGCACAGTCCCTGGATGTAGAGGAGGACCTAAGTCCAGGCTCTAGGTGCTGATGACCACAAGAGGCTCAGATTATTGTTTCACCTATTGAAAAATTACTTTAAAAGAAAACATAAAGCTGTAGCAAGAACTTTAAATTTCCAATAAACTGCCTGGAGGCCAAACAACTCCTGATGTTGAGGGCATGAATACTGAAGGCTCGTGCTGCAGTGATATTCAGGAGGGCGATGCTGAAATGTTACTGCAGTGTACTCTCCTGGTCATCTCTGACCTCATGCTGCAGCTGGCGTGGCTCTCTCTGCCTCTGAAGACTGGCTGTAATGGAGCACTATGTCATGGTGGAGATATATTCGAGCTAAGCTGCTTCCAGAATTGAGGACATATTTGCTAGTGATGTCTACAGCTGCAAGAGAAATGCAAATCCCTGCAGCCCTGTACTCTCATCTTGGCAGAAGAAAAGCCCTTTCACCTTTAAAATACATTACAAGAAATGGGCTCAGATTAAATTCCTCGATCCAAAACTGCTGAACTCTCAGAATGATCGAATCCAGACTCAGTGTGTGCCGGTTGGGCCCCTCACTGATATCTGTACATCACTTATAAACACACACAGGTGCTCTGTGCAAAACAAGGGAATCTTAGGTCTGTTAACAAATAAACTGATACACTTTTAAATGATTTCCATTCACACACGAGTTGCATAAAGGCAACAATAAGAAGAAAAATCCCTTCTTAAATTCTAACTATATGTTTCTTATGTTCCTGTAACTTAAAAGAGACCAAAGAGATCCCTTTGAAAATCTGAAAGCACAAAAATTGTTTCCAGGCTGGAAAATTTTATGCCAAGTTCCTTCTGCAGCCTAAAATTTAGAAAAAAAAAGGGAATTTTAATGAAAGCAATGACCAGCCATTACATTTAATTGTATTGTTAGGTGGTGTTGTCATTTACTTATTGGGCTTGAACTAGGAAAACTTAAAGGAATTAATAACTGCAAACTCTGGGTAATAGACTCAGCAGTTTATATTTACAGATGCGGTCTGCACTTTCTTCGTGGGCAAAGTTTCCATGGCAGATAACTGAGCTTAATATCACTTGCTAAGCAAAAAAATCCAACTTTTTGAATATTTAAAAAAGACTGAAATTTCTTGGGTTTTTTTCAGACCAAGCTAACTAATTATTTTACTCTTTATTATGACTGGTTTTGTGGAGCCAGTTTGCTTTCACTCAGGATACTAAAATTTGAATAGACACTCTTCACATGATAATGAGCATGACAAGCATATCCATGCAGAGCCTTCTTCAGTCCTGCCACCAATGAGTAGTAAGCCCACAGCTGGAGTATTGCTGTGGTGTCAGGAATTCCTTGTGTCAGACAAGGAAAACAAGGAGCTGTAATCAGCAGCAGGATATCTGTGTTTGTGCGACTGCTCCAACTCATCGGTCATGCCAAGTGGGAGCACTGATTACCCTCTCTGGGCTCAGAGCCATGCCAAACCATGAATGGGCTGCTGGCACCTAGCTAGTGCCTCACCAGTGCCCTGCATCCAGTTGAGAATGAGAGTTGCTTTGCTCAGAAGTAGCTGGCATCACTATGGCAATGAGCTGAAATGTATGGTCCATGTATGCCCATTGATGATCAGTTATTTCCTACTTTTGACCTTTAAAATTAATGTACCTGCTCTGGAGCCTTGTAATTATAGTAGTCCTAAGAGACGTTACTGCCTTTGTTAGCGTCACTCAAGTTTCTTTGCCACCTGAGGGATCTGAGTGAGAGTCTGCTCAGAAAGGGGCCACTCAGTCTTCAGCAGTGATCGTAGAGTCACTGGAGGAAAAGCAAGCTCTTCTGATGATGCAGTCTTCCTATGTGTTGGTCTTGCAATTGCATTAAGTGGCTAAAGCTAGCTGGAATGAACCCAAGCTGAGGAATGTCTGTCCTAGTTGCAGCACCTATCATGGTGCTCATTTTCTCACCATGTATTCTGGAACAGACTTTCAACAATGTATGCTCTGGTGTTATCATTTTATATCTGGTTATATCATTATATCTGGTGTTATAATTTTTCCCACTCCAGTGGCTCAGAGCTTTTACCACACTGAAACCATACATAGTATACACTGGGACATTCTGGGACATGGGATGTCTAAAGCTTTCCTCTTACAATTTTATATAAAACAGACAACCATTTACATTTACACTCTCTGGTAATCAGATAACTATAGATAGGTAGTAAGCACAGCTATACAAGTCGGTTTTTCATTTGAGTGAGAAGTCAGGTCTCTTTCCAATTAATAAATAGGTTCATAGATGTTAAACAGTCATTTTCTTATGCCTCCAAACCTGCATCTTCCCTCTCCTAAATGTGTATCTTAACTAAACTATGGAGCTAACTTAACTTCTTACTCACTCACCAAAAGCACCCCACAAAAGCATTTTCTTCATTCTTTGAACTGGTTTTGTTGTTCTTTCCTCTGCCCTCCCCACTGTTTTGCTGTCTTTTCTAAAATGTGCATCAGAGCATTGTGCACCACTCTAAAATGTATAGGGCCTGTGCTGTATAGAGGTTAAACTCATTTCCATAATCCCATAGTCTCCTCCCATAAGGGGACTGGTTCCCTCTTTATACATACAAGTATTACATTAGCCCTTCTATTGTAGACAGTATATGAAGTTCAGGCTCAGCTCCTCTCCACCTGCTGATTCATCAGTTCTTTTCAGGCACTTGTTTCTAGGACACTGTCCTTGCAATCTGTGGGTCTGACTTAAAGCTGTTTGGTTTAGAAGTTTAAGTTTTTCAGTTATCATTATCAAAGTGTACAGATGTTTTTATTTGAGTCTCATTAATTTGTTGACTATCACCTGAAATAATATTTGTTCCCTAGAACCTTGCTAAGAATAGCTTGATATAATTATGATACCCTATTGGCAAACACGTTTTGAATTCACTCAGCTACCTTATTCTTAACATGTCACACATATGCTATTGTATTGAGTTTGAGACATTCTTTCCTACAGAAGGTGAAGAGTAAGCATTTTATTATCTCACTACTGAGAAAATTAGTGAATCCTTTAAGTCAGCATGATAAATTGATCTGTGGACTCAGATTAATGTTTTTGTTAAATTATTCAATAGTTCTTTGATAGATTTATGGTAATTAGAAATGAAAAAAACCCCAAAACAAACCTTTACTTTGTTAAGTCATGTCTGCCTACTTACAAATGCATGTATTAATCTGATACCACAGGCTAATGTCTATAAATAATTTATCTCAGAGAATTGCTCTGAAAACAAATCCATATGGAATAAAGAGTAGGATAGTGCTGCTACCCTTTGCCCTTTTACGTGCATTGTGATAAGACTATGAGCTTTTCAAGATGTACCAGTGACTCAGATATAACCTTTGCTTTCACTGACTTCTACTGACAATTTGTCTTCGAAGTAGACAAACAGAGAGTTTATGGGCCAGATAAAGTAGCAGTTTTTTCAAGCATGTGTTTTTTTTAGACAGGACTAATAAAATCTTCAATGGATTTTGTGTATACTTTTAGAAATCTGCAAATGCCACCCAAAATTATGAATCAGAGGTGATTAGAGTTAATAGGATACTCCAAAGGAAATTTGAAACTAGAAGGTCTTTTTACATGTGATTTAAATTATTCTGAGACATTAGTTTCAGAGAGAGAAAGAGAGCATGCAAAGGAGAGAGGAGGCAGAGATTTCTGGATGTTCTGTGGGAAGGGGGTACAGGAGGGTGACTGAAGCCAGTAACCTTAAAGAACTTCCTGGTATCACCTGTGTTAAATCAGGAAAGGAGAGGGAATTACTAAAAAATTCATGTTCTTTTGATTTAGTGACAATTTTTTTTTTCCTCATATTTTTTTTTCTTTTTCCTGTTTTTAAAACCATCCTAGGTCCCCATCCTAGCACTGCGTGCTATGATGGAACCACTTTCCAGGCTTTTAACATTGTTCTGTGGGGAATTCTTTGATCAGGAAATCCATGTAAAAATGGAAAAATGTGGAAATGAAAATTTCACTGAGGGAGATAAAACATCTTCTGAGCAGCTACACTGAAAAAACAAAGTATCAGGGAGCTGACAAAGATGGAAATTTTGCATTGATTGAAACAAAAACAAATATTTACACTAATAAATGCAAACTGAAGGTTACATGGTATCATGGCTCTAAGTTGTCCTAGAATTTCAGTATTATCTTCTTTAAGCAGAGAAATAAAGTGCTGTTATAAAATCAACAGGACAAGTTTTTAAAAACCTGGCATGAAAATCTATCTAGATATAGTGTGGCTGACAGAAAACATGCTGAGTTGGAGTTTACTTTCAACATTTGTGTGGCTGCCAGAGTACTATACTCCGAGATATTTAGGCCAGAAGGGACATTAGATCATCTAGCCTGACCTTCTGTGTATCACAGGCCATTGCATGTTACCTAACTGCTCCTGTATTGAGTCCATCTAATCTGGCTTCAGCTCCCACCACTGGTTCTTGTTATACTTTTCTTTACTGTCTTACAAAGAAAGTCTTTGAATGATAATTCTTTTCTTGATTTCTTAGCCCTGATTTCTGAGCTATAGAACTTTTATCATTCATTTTTTCTTGTAAAGGTTTCTTGCTTTATAATGGTCGCAAAGTGAATTTATAATGGCATCAAAAATCGGTACAAACACACTGTGATTCTGAAAAAGAACATAAAAAAGACTGTTCTTTGTCAGAGCAAAGGTTGACCTAGCCCAATGTCTTACTTCCAACTGAGGCCATAAGTAAATGTCCCGAAAAGAATAAGGACAGGACAAGCATATTTGGCATCTTTCCTGAGTATTGTCCCAAATTCCTACTAGTTTCAGGTTGGAATTCCCACTTGTGTTGCCGTTTCTCTCTTTATTCCCGACAGATCTCTCTTCTGAGTCCTATCCCAAGTCACCTTTGAACAATGAGCTCCACAGATCTGCTTCCTTGGGCATCAAGAGTCACCTTTTGCTGATTATGAAATTGGCTCCTTTTAGCTTCACTGGATAATCCTCAGTAGAAGAGATGGTGAACTGCAGATCCTGTTCCACTCATGATTCTGGTGGACCATGGTCATAATTCCCCTCTAGTCACCTCTTTTCCAGGTTGCAGAGGTTGACTCAGCTCAGCCATGCCCCTCATGGGAGCCATACCATACCTTTAGTCACTCCTCTGAGCTTTTGCCACTCCTGCTATATGCTTTTTAAAATGACAGCTGCAGACAGTATTCAAGACATGGGCACTCCATGAGTTTATACAGCTGCATAGCTGTGTTTGCTCTATACTCCTTTCCTAATAATTCCTAACTTTCAGTTGCTTTTTTGATTGCTAGGAAGGAGTTGTTTTCATAGAACATAATCCCAAGGTCTTTCTCCTGAATGCTAACAGTCAGGTCAAAGCCCATTATTTCATATATGAGGTTAAGATTATTTTCCCTGTATCACTTTATATGTATATCCATGAATTTATTCTACTGTCTTATTGCTTGCTTAGTCTCACAAGATCCTTCTGCATTATCTCAGCCTGACCATACAAATATTTCCAGACATGTTTTACTTCCCACGTGGTGTGGAGTAGCATTGACATGAAGGGAGCAACCCTTGTATGCAAAGGTAAGCACTTTTCAGAGCTGCGCATGCATGGCCAGCTTGAACTGTGGCTAGAAAAACCATCATGGTTTAAAGAAGCTGCCAGCTCACGATGCAAACCCCAAAAGTAATTTAACCCAAGCTGCCAGTGACAACATAAGCACAGGTAAATTTATTGTGCCTTGAAGTCTACAGTGCAGAGTGTGTTTGTACTTTATGAAGACAGAGCCAGGCTGCTCACAGCGCTACATGTTAGAAGGACAAAAGGCCATGTGTAAAAGCTAAAATGAAAGGTGCAGACTGGATACAGGGAGAAACTTTCTTCCCTGAGGACAGGGGGGCAAGGGTGCAGGATGCCTGTGATGGCTGTGCTGTCTCCATCTTGGGGGTTTCCAGCCCTGAGGGGACACAGCCCTGAGAAACCCCATCTGACCTCATCCCTGAGCCTGCTGCAGCAGAGACACACCAGAGACCTCTCAAGCTCCTGTCCAATCTGAGCTGTCCTGTGATCCTAGGATATCAGATGCATACTAATAAACATTACCAGTTAACCTGAAATCTTCTTTCAGAAGTAAAGCTAAACATAAAGGTGTTTTTTCCTTTTTCTTTTTAATATACAGGTATGGAAAGAGGTGACTGTCTTCCATTTTCCATATGGTTTGGACTCAAGTGATCACTGTTATACACTTTATTTAGAGTGGTGAAGTATCCAGTCACTAAGGTAAAGGGCACAGCTTGAGAATAGCACTGTGAAATGTAACTAAATCACTTCTGGTTTAAAGTCGCTATGCACCTGGCTCATTTGGATCCTGTGTGGGCAAAGCAGCTTCATCCTGGTGGTGCCTGTCTGTATAGAAATACCTTACATTCAGCTTAATACTTGGAAAAAAGGTGAATTCAAATTAACCCTTGGGATCTTATGGGAGTTCTTTAATTTTCTCTTCTCAGAAGCGGTCAAACTGGATAAAAATAATCACTGAACTTCAAACAGATACGTGTTTGCTGAAAAGAAAGACAGATATTTTTCTTCCAAGCCTAAGAGCATATTTTCTCTGTTGCTAGTGAGACATGATTGTGACCAGAGATGGGTGTACATGTATATAGAATGCATGACAAAATTTCCTTTTCACCCCAAATAGCTTTGAAATAGTATCAGATGGGAAATGCAGAAACAGAAAGGCAATTTGTCTGTACAGTGTCTCACTTATCTGTTCTCTCAGGCTAGTTGGGACAGTCTTAACCTACTTTACATTGATTAGAAAAGTCTGAACAATTACCTGCACTACATACAGCTTGCCTCCGTGCAGACCTTTGTGTCTTTTGCTAATTCATTGCTTACCTTCAATTATTTCTGTCCCTGGACTCCTCATCCAGGTACAATTGGATTTGAGGAAAGAGGAGAAGGCAATGGGTGTATTCCATAACCAAGCAGGAGTGTTCAAACACAAATCAGTGATTTAAGGTTCAGGAAAAAAAAAAAAAAAAAGAAAGAAGTCATCAGAAACTTCATTTCCCAGAATTTTTGTCCTCAGCAATGAGTTATATTTGTCCATTTAGTCCATCACAAGCTTTCTGTCCATTTAGTCCATCACAAGCTTTCCGTCTACAACATACAACCTTCAACATATTACGTGAGAACACTATAATTTGAAGGGCATTGTCCAGATTCTGCAGCTTTCTTCCCACCCACTGTCTCCCTTTTTGTAACAGACTCTTGGGAAAATGTCTTATGAAAATACTGATGTCTTATCTGAAATACATAGTTATTTAATACCTACTTTGAGATGTCTTTGACTGTGAGTGTATTTTGTTATGCCACCCACTTGCCTCACAGGAGCATATTTGCTGTAGGTTAAGAACTATGCCCCTGGATGGCAAAAGACTCAGGCCTGGTTTTGGGTCTTCTCTGAATTAAGTGTCGAAGTCAGTAGTTTGTTAAGAGTTTCTTTTGAGGGAGAACTCCTCTCTTTTCAGGACTTGTTTTAACTAAGATGTACAAATCTCTGCAACAGACTTGGAAAAGTCATCACTTGCCCAGAAGTACCCATTCACTTTTGACAAATCCACTTATGTTGGCCAGCTGGAGAAATGTTGGATGTCTACAGAAGGTGACAGAACAGTAGCCTGCAATCACTTCAGCTGAGCTGGAAGATACCTCACCTTTTCTGAAAATGAAGGCTGGAGTGTTTCTTTTGGCACAACATGTTTTTAAATGTGGTCTTATCCATTTTGGAGTCAATTTCCCCACCTGGAAAGACAATAATGATCAAGCACATATTGTTTGAAGTGTTTTGGAACTACATATAGTTATGGTTGTAAAGTGCTTCACAGTCCTCAAAGTGAAGATACTTCTGAGGTATAAAAGTGTTACCGAATAGGGCCTCTGGGCAAAGGCTGTCAGGGGTCAAGTTCCTGGATTGCCAGTGTTTGGTCAATAAAACAGTTTGGGTATGTTCGTGAGAAAAGAGTCACCATTATGAACATTTTGACCTTGCTTGGTTAGGAAGTGAAAAATGATGGCAGTGAAAACTGATAATAAACAGAGAAAATGAGGCTTGTGTGGGGCCAGGACCATGTTTCAGTGCCATGGGGCTCTGTAGTCTCATGGGAAAGGCTCTGTGGAAATCTTACAGCAAAGTCTTTTTCTCTGAGGCTGCAGAAGCTCCCTTTACTCAACACTGGCACATCAGCAGGAAAGCTACCTAATGGAAGTGGACTGGGCCGCATCTCTCATCCTGCTGGGCATGGATCTGAGACCCCTCCTCATGAACAATGCATGACATCTGTGAGGTAAATGGAAAGGGAAAGGGAGAGGGGACAGCAGCCACACCTGGGATGAGCCCAGCATTCAGCCCAGAGGCTTGGGTACCAAACTGAAGGACTACATTGAAGACAGTTGTGGGATGGGTGTTTTATTTTCTAGCTGTGTAAATCCTTGCTGTGCTTTTAAAGCATGATGCCATACTCATTTCTACATCCAGACTTCATAGGACATTTTATATAATTGTTCAAAGCTTATAAATGCAGAAGTATTTACTTTCAAATCTGGATATACAGGCAGGTGCCCAATTTTAACCAGGTTCTTCTGAGAACCATACTTATATTAAAGTAAAATATTTGAGAATTTGAACTTTTTTTTTGTTTTGTTTTGTTGGGTTTTTTTGCTAGCAGGAGTACAGCTGTAGAGTAATACTAACTTTATCTGTGTCCTAAATCCTAAAAATATTTGTTGTGGTAAGTATAAGCAAAGTGTTCTGATGAGATACTAATTCAGACCCCGGTCCAGAAGACAGTCTGGGCCCATTTTCAGTAGTTTATTATGTATAAAAAAACAATCTGGTTTGTAGTGTATCTCAAAATGTAGTGGTTCCTTTTCAATTTGACTATATCCTCATGCTTGCAAAATCATTACATCTTAAGTTGCATAAAATAACTATATACAAGTCCTTTGGTTCAAAAAAGCCAAGACTTAAGAAATACTATAGCATATTCTGATTTTTTTTTAATTATTATGATTTTGAATACAGAAAAAGTTTTACAGGCAGTCATTAGTTTTGAGTGGTTACTGAATTCTTAAAGAAATTTGGTTTTGAAGTTTATTGTTGAGAAAGTTGTCAAGGAAACAGATCTTATGCTGGAGCAACAATAAAAAGAGGTGAAGTAAATTTTAATTTTGCTTTCTGTGAACTTTGCACCAGAAAAGTAGTTACCAGTTAGAGAAAGAAAACATATCATGTGATAATTATAACTTTCAACCTCAATTAAGGTAAAGCATGATGACAAAATCATGCTTTGGAATGATGAATATATTCTGTAAAATAAGAATCCTTTCACCATCATCCGATTATGAATAGTAAAAAAACCAGGGCTATCAGATGACATGTCCAAGGAAATCAGAGATGCTTGGAAATGGAGTTAGTGTGAAGTTCGGTTTGTTGTGCCAAACATGCAGCAGCCTGCAAGCACAATTGATGTGCATGTGAACTAGTCTAACCAGTCTGGAATACATTTAATTGGATGTGCATGTGAACCTCTGCAATGTGCGCATAAAGAATTCAATGCATCCTCTATCACCTGCAATGCATGGCTTTGCACAGGGTGCGTGCCACATGTGGCTGCATTGTCATATAAGATTCTCATGTCTGCTAACCTCAAAAAAAGAAAGGAAGAAACTTTGTACACTGACGTTTTTCTGTAATGAGAGCATCCAGACAAGGTATTATTTCTTTCTTTCGGATGGCATTGTATAGTTAACACTTCAGTGGAACTTTCTGTCATAACCTGTTGATGCTCAGTAACCTACCTTTTTTCAGGTGGACTCACATCAGTCTTTTAGGATTTCCTTCTGTGTAACTGAACCAAGCAAGACTCCTACATTAAACAGTTGAGTTAAAGAAATCTGCATACCTGTCATCAGTTAATTTTTTCATCATTTATTCTCCTAATAAGCATGAGATATGCTGAAACTGCTTTTCAGTTTTTGTTTAGTTTAGCGTGTGCTTTACACAACTGGGAGCACTGTAGCTACTTTTTCTAGTTAAATGTTGATACTGAACAATCAAACATACTTTGCAGTAGAGAAACAAATGATTTCCATATGCATACAAAATCCCTAAACAAATCCATCAAATATGTTGTCTCAACTATTTCTCTTCCAGCACTGAGAGAATACTGGCTCACAGTTAGTTTACAGCATCTGGTTAGCTGAGAATACATCAATATCTCTGAAGTTTAAAGAATTTTCTTTGAAAAGCAAATATTTCCCACAAAGTACAGAACCATTCATCTACAGCATTTGACTGTGGTACTGATTGCCCAGACCTTTAATATATGTGGCAGGCAGTTTAGGTAGGTTTACATGTAGAAGGTAACAAACACATACTTTCAGTGCTGGCAAAAAATGATATTTTTGTAATTTGTTCTTTGGAAATTATGCTTGCTATATTAAATATTTGTATTTCGTGTCATATATGTATTGTTTATGATCACAGGGCTAGAGAAAATAGCACGACATTTGCCAAGTAGACTATTCTTTATACGAGTGTTCCTCTTCTAGTTCTAAAAAGGAGCTCTTGGTGTTGCTGAAGCCAATAGTGAAATTCCCATAGATTTCAGCAGCAGTTGACCCCTGTTTCACCATAGGAATTTAAGACTGGATTCCAAAGGGGATCTAACTCTTGGTCCAAAATTTAGACCCTTAAAATCTCTGCTCAGATGGTGTCTAAACTCTCTAGGCACATAACATTTCTGTTGTTAAAATTCTCTGACAGTAAATTTCTCCAGCTGGCTATTACCTTTGCCTTGAGAGCACTAAGCCATTTGTGCCTATTTTAGACCTGCTCCTCAGAAAGAATTGCACTCAAGTGTTCTCCAAACTCTCTTACCCACAGTACTGTACTGGTACTACAGGGAACAGCTGAGATTGGATAGACTGGGCTTTGTATGTGAGAGTAAATGTCCTTTCCTCATCTGCAACTCCACTTTTCTGTTGCTATTTCTCTCATTTTCTAAGGATGTTGTAGCTTTGGCTTAGGGGTCACCCGAGCATAACTTTTTGGGGACTGACTGCAGAGATGACAGAGCAGCAGAAGCACGGTTGCAGAAAGGACACCTGGCTTCTGGTTATCCCCTTTGCTCTGCTGTGTGTGCTTTATTCACTGAAGCTTAATCTAAGACTGTGCACACTATCCTTGGAGAAGGGACAGAAAGATTTGTCTGATCCGCTCTGATAAGTGCTTATGGCTCTAGAATTACACTAACACCATCTCCATCTCTCTTGCCAAATTTATATTTAATTATTACCTGTAAAGTGAAACAGCTTCCTGTCTCTGAGTACCCAGCAGCTTGGCAGTTAATAGTTCAGGCATTTTTGCAGAGGACGTGTGGGTATAAAGCGCCTAAGGGGTGGGAGGGGAATGAACTTTTGGCTCCCAGCCTAACTGTACCTGTGGTGCTACTGGGAGAAAGCAGCTTTCACGATGCTCGGGGGTGCCTGGAGGAACCCCTTGCCAGACAGAAGCACTGTGCTGCTTCAGGGCGCAGAGAGCTTCTCCCCATCCCTGCACCGCTGGGTCCTGAGCTGCTGAAGCACAAGCAGCATGCACCACCTGAGGACCAGCAGCTGCATAGTGAAAATCCTGGGAAATTATTAAGGGGACGTGTTTGTGGAGAAACAGCACCGTGTGCTGGGAGGTTTGGGGGAAAATCCCGCTGGAAGTAACGGTGGGGATGCCAGCTAATGCTTAGCAGGCTTCTAATTCATTTTATTTCTGACCTTGTTGAGATCACAAGGCACCCAAAAGACAAAGTTTGGCAACTATCCTGTAAGCTGGTACCTTTAAAGAGTAAGCAAACAATGAATCCGTGGTCTAATTACACCAGGAATTTTCCAGACTTTTCAGCTGTTATGTAAAACATTTTGCCTACCTCATAATAATTATAAACTTCTTAACTAGACTGATTTACTCAGGAACAATAAAGTTTAGTCTAAATTTATATGTTATTCAAAGGAAAGCAGCTCAGGAACTTGCTGTTCAAAGGGAAATTTGTAGTGCTGTTTAATACGGAGCTAAAATTAAAAAGAAAGAAAAGAAGTCTGTGTTTTACATTAAACCAGACCTTTTTTTGATAAGAATGCTGGCCTGGAGCAATTTAAGCCATGAAAAATGAGCTCTCTGAGCACTCCTGTCAGAGTCCAGTGATGGAAGGATCCCTGTAAATTCTTAATCTGCCTTTCTTCGTGGAAGGACAATATAGTTCTATAGAAAGGAAGGTCAAGGAACTGAACCCCCACAGTAGGTATCCAAAAAAGCAATCAAGCTAAACTAGCAGGGAGTGGATTCCAGCCGAACTCTGTAGTGAGGAGCTTTTCTATTCCACCACAGGTACCTTATAGAAGGGAAGATTCCTGGGACTAGTGGTTTAATTTCTCTGGCTACCATGCTAATCACATACGTCCCATAATTACTGTCTTTCTTTCTTTTTCCCAGACTGTCATTCTTCTGTCTTTTAGCTCTGTCCAACAGGCAGACAATGTAGACACAAAGGCTGTGCAAGCTGGCGAGGCACCTGATGGAACTCCGAAGCTCTGTGACACACTACCCCGTGCCCTGCTCTCTCTTTCAAATATTTAATTTGCATTCTTTCCCAGCAATAGCCAAATGCTCAGGGGCTGCTTTCCATTTTCACCTCATTAGATTATATGTCTGAACATAAAAATGACTGAGAGCTGTGAACCAAATCAAGCTCCTGCAATGTGTGCTGCAAACATGCCAATCATATTGATGACACAAGGCGAGGATTTGGCAAAAGTCATGCATGGCATTAATGTTAATTGTGTATTTGCAGGTTAGACCAGTGTCAGCTTTACAGCAAACTCATTATCTTATTTATGGAACAATGATAGATTTCCCAGAAGGCAGAGTAAATAATCCTACAGCAGACTGTGAAGAGAAGGGGTCTCTGACCAGAGGAAACATCAGAGCATTGGTCAAAGGAAATGGCCAAGAGACAACAGGTTATTTCCATCCCAGCCAAATGCATGGGTCATGCACCTTCTTGGGTTATGTAAGACAGAGGAAAAGGATACAAATTAGACTAAAGCCTAAAAGTTAGTAAAGCTCTTCAAGAGGCTTTCTGATAAGTTCAGATAGCCACTGTCTCATGGAAGCACTTTGCTGACAGGGTAGGGGCATGGGAGATGTTTGTTATGGCCATGAGTGGGTATGCTATCCTTGCTCCATGCCCTTCCCCTGAGCTGGACCACTGGTATGAAGGGCAGTATGCAGACCCCAGCTGACCATCTTTCTGGGCACTTAGCTCTGCACCAGTAGAAGAGGGTCTGGGGGCACATGGCTGCTTCCAGGCAGACCACAGGTTGCAAATAAAGACAACAGGGAGGGCTCTGCATCTGGGAAGAGCCATCCATATAAATCTGCAGGGGAATCTAGAGAAATATATTTTAGAGATGGCTTTACATAGTGTGCTGTCCTACTGAGAGGCCCCATGTTGAGCATTCCTATGTCTTGAGTTTTAAACTAAAGGAGGAAATCAAAAGTACTTCTCCAAATACTATGCTGCACAGAAGTCGATATCTAAGTGTTGTTTACACTAAGTATTCAACTGAACAGGGGAAAGAAAAAGGTTAAAAAAACCCTCTACCATCGTGTTCATCTCTTTATTGTTTTACCTTCTTACGGAGATGATAATACATAAAAGGAATTACTGTATATATATCCCACATCATTTTAAATATCAGCTCTTGTGTGAAATAGTATTGTGAGAAGTGCATTTGATTTTATGAAATAAAAATGGGAAAAAAAAAGAAAAAATACTGTGGTAAGAAGATAAGCATTGTAGCTAGAGTTTCTTGGGAGAAAAGGGGAAACCTGAAATATAAGTGAAGAAACACAGGGAGAAACCCACCCTGCACTTCACCAGCCCCATGCTCCAGGATTTCATAACGACTGTAGCTATGGCAGGAAAGCTTTTCTCTTCATCTTTGAAAAATGTGCCTGCAGCCTTCCTGGGAACCTTGATTAGGTAGCTGATTTGAAACTAATCTGCTGTGTGTGTTAACTGTGAAAATATACCTTCAAGCATTTGGCAGTTTTCTGCCTGGCTTGTGAGAGATGTGGCCCTCAATTTGCACAATTTGGATTGCAATTTTCCTGTAGCTCTAGGATATGTATATTTACGGCTCTGTTAAGAAGCAACTTCAATATACTGGGGCAGAGAATCTGTTGCTAGTGAAGGTGTGAATATGATGGGCAGGAAACAGGGGGGCTGAGAGAAGGCAGCCCCCCTCAGTCTTGTGCGGGTTAATGCAAAAATCTTGTGGTCCAGGGGAATATTCACCAGAGCACTTCTATTTAGGTACCAGGGCAGGGTTATAAGATATTTGATCATTTGCAACTGTGATCATTTGAGTTTTGTATGTCCCACATTTCTGAATATGAGGCTGCCTCAAGCACTTACACATCGAATTCACTGGAGCTTACCAACTGCAGCTGAACTATGGTGTCTGTGTGTGGGCTCTGAGCCTGACACACATACAAGTTAACTCTTTCTTTGTGAGTGAGCTCAGTTGAGGGTTGTGGTCCACAAGGCCCACCAGTGAACAAGATGGGCTCCGGTCTTCTTTCCTACATAATGTATGACAGTTCCACGCAGGGACACTTGCCCCTTGGCTCTTTCAATTGGGAATTTGGACAATATTGAAGTGGGCACAAGCTAAGAGCTTGCATAAAGAGAGTGTTGACAGCATAGCTTATAATTAGACTTTTAAATTTTTTCTGCTTTCCTACTTTCATATCAGAATTTTCCATGGATATTAGTAAAAGTCTCCACAGCTTGCAAGCTTAAAGAGCTTTCTTTTAAGGAAAAGAGCCTGCTTGCCTGGTGAGATTTCTCTAAGCTAAGCTGTACCAGCTCTACTATAAATTTAAATTCTTGCATTTTCTTTTATATTCTTTGGCGAGGGCTCACTCATATTCCTTGATTCTTAAAGCCAGCTTGATGGAAAGAGCAGAATATGTAAATGGCTCCTTGACTGAAAATCTAGGCCAGAAATTTCAAAGAAAGCATTGTCAAAATCCTTTAAACTACAAAATCATAACTCAGCTACTTACATGTAACAAAACTATCTTCTAGTATTTTACTTTATCACTAAGCACTATCATCTTTAAAGTGACTACTGAGACTGACCAGCTTTATTAATGACCTCATAGCTGATAAATTTTGCAGCTAAGTGTCTTACTGCCTGTGAGGTAAGGCTGGAGAACCAGATAAGTGTGTCTGGCTGGCTGTAAAAACGGCACTTTTGTGAGCTTCCTTCTTAATTCTTTCTTTTAAAGAACAGTATACCCAAATCTTTCCTTTTCCTCTTTCTTTCTTTCTTTCTTTCTTTCTTTCTTTCTTTCTTTCTTTCTTTCTTTCTTTCTTTCTTTCTTTCTTTC
>WTSP01026435.1:40865-51888 GCA_025331215.1 Actenoides lindsayi
CTCCTCTCCTCTCCTCTCCTCTCCTCTCCTCTCCTCTCCTCTCCTCTCCTCTCCTCTCCTCTCCTCTCCTCTCTTCCCCATTTTCTGTTCCTTCCTGCCCACTACCCACCCCTTTTTTTCTATTCAGACAATACAGCTATTCCAAAATTATGCAGGGACAGATTTGCTCCCAGCCCCCACTCTTGATGTAAGCATTAAAGTAGCTCACTTCCTGTACTTTCTGTGAACTTTCTGACAAATAAATGAAGCCATATTTGATAGGAACTCATAAATGCTTCTTATATTTCTCTTTGGAAAAGCTGGTAAATCAGTGTACAAAAGACACCTCAATGATTTCCCAGTTTATGTTTCCAAAAATAATCTTTCATCCAATATTCCAGAATTTAGACTTTATAGTGTGGAATGGTGTCCTTTATTGGAAATAGTGGATCTGTGACCTTTGTTACTACACACCACGTATCAGCAGAGAGACATCCAGATTATGGACCTAGTTTCTACTTTTAAATTCTTTAATATGTTTGCAATGTTGTTACATGTTTCTGTACTTTTCTGAAAGTCCTCCTTGAATTTATACCATATTTTTTCAGAAAGTCCTTCCTACCTTTATCTCCCTGCCATTGCCCTTGCTCTTTCAAGCTCAAAAGATTTCCCAGTTCTTTACAAACACCACCAGTTTGAGAACCACCTTCTCTTAAGCTTCTGTCATCCAAAACAGCCTTCTTGTATCTTTGCTCTGCTACCTCACCGCTTGTGCCAAACCTCAACTAAAAGCACAGTTTCTTTTTCGTGGCTATACTGACATCAACTCCCTCAGACATTGACCTGTAATTCAGTGCTTTAATATCTTCACCGTACAGCCTTACATCTTGTAACCTAAAATGAAGAAGAACTTTTCATATAACTGAAATACCAGTTGAACATGTAGCATTTGGTTTAATTTTTTGTTTTCCATGTGAATTTTTTAAAAAGGTATGATATATGTACATTTGTTAGAGATGTGCTAAGAGGGAAAAAAAATTTTGCGAGCTCTAAGCTGTCAGGTACGTTCAACAGCCTTTTTTTGGGGGAAGAGGGTTATCTGGCTTCTTGCTTTTTGCTCTGTCAACAAGTCTGAAGATTTCAGAAAGAGCTGTACTGTATCCAGCGCAGGAGAAAACACAACAGTATTTCTGACTTTATGGGGATGACAGAAGATTTTTTTTTGGTTAATGAAAAGCAGGGCCTTCTGGTGCCATAGTGAAATTACCCAGCTATAGTATATGGATGGTAGTGGGACAAGGAATAATATGATACTCATCATGTGTCTAGGCTTGTTTCCTTAATGTCTTAATGCTAACTGTTATTGTACAAAGATTCAGGAACTGTGCATGTATTTTATTTAAATATGGGTAGGAGATTTATAGGATAAATTAAGTGAAGAAGCAGACAAAACAGTGGACCTCATTTAGAGTATGAATTTCTGAAGGTTATGTACAATGATAAAAATAACAAATTACTTAGACAAAGAACAACACATCAGCATCAAATGATGCTGCTTCACATGTTGACATTAGGAAAAAAACCTTCCATAATTTGAAATATACTTTTATTCTAAAGTCCAGTTTCAAAAACTGGAGCACCAGGGAATCTAAATTTGACTGAGAATTGATAGGGACTGTGTTTCTTGGAAATATATGTACCTTCCAAATTTCTGTCTTATTGTTATTGGTATGAAGCTGAATTCCAACAGAAACTAAGTCAGGGGAACTTCAACAACTTAACTGATGCATCTAAAGATATTTTAGGGTGATCTAATTAAAAATGGCAGAAAACCACTCAAAGACTAAATCAATTTGTTATATATGCTGGATATTTCACGACCTATATTCATCTCTTTGTGACAATACAGCTACTGCATTTCTGCAGCAGAGTCTTAGGACTATAAAGTTGTCTTTGAAAGAAAAGAATGTGTGTGATGGATTGAGGGACAAAAGCTTCCGTGGAAGGAATACATGATGGTGAGATAGTGTACAAATTTTGGAGGCATGTTTAGAGGAAATTAAGACCTCTGATCTGTACCTGTCTCTTTTGGAAGATCTTTCCTACTGACTTAAATAGAAGGGTCCTTTGTGAAGCTGATGATATTCACCTGTATCACACTGCCCTTTTCTCATGTGGTTTGGAGCAGGTCCAGGTGACACCACAGTGTAACCATCTCAGAGTGAGTCTCTACTTGATGTCTCAACATGTGAACAGGACCATGTCCATAGTTAGTCATTTGCGTAGAGATAGCATGGATTATTAACTGTGTGAACCAGAAAGAAAGAATACTTATGTAAAAAAGAAAAATATCACAATTTTTCTCGGAAAGAGTTCATCTATTGGCATTTTTAGTCAGTGAATGCATTTTCATGGTCATTTCCACACACTGTTGGAAGGTTTGTTCAAAGATTTCTTTGGAGTATGATTCAAACACAGACTGATGTCTTATCAAACACCATTGGAGTTGCTAAAGCCCACCAGCTGAGCATATATGGCTTTGGACATTATCCCGATTTGAGAAGTCACACTCTGATGCTAAGGTTCTTGAAGTGGCACATGGGATGGGATCCTAGGCTGGGAGGGGCCATGAAGTCCTTCAGCAAAGTGGGCTGGAGGGGTCTCTGAGCTCAATCCCCTCCCCTCACCCAGTGCTTGCAAGCCTTGCAGAGCTGGGCACAGCGGGTACCTGACTCCATGAAGAGTCATCTCTGCATCCTCAGGATATGCATCCACTTTTAGGGCTAAAAGAATGTAGTTTCTTGGACTTGTCCTGAGTGTGTTTTCCAGTGCAGGTTACATCACAGTGTTTTGCAGGGTGGCAGTACGAGTGTCTGTGTTAGGTTTCAAAGGTGATCCTGGGAGTGCTGTGTCCATCAGAACAATGCTGGGTGCCTGTTCTGTGGGACCCCCAGTCTGCTGAGAACACACACTACATTGAGCCTTAGGCCCTCGATCTGAAGAGAGAGAAAACCTCCAACCCACCCAAACTCCTGCCTGATCTAACTGGGAGATAAAAATACCACTGTTACAAGGTGAAGTGGGAGCCCCTTTCTTTCCTCTGCAGTGCAGAGGATAACTCAGCAGAGGTATAAATCAGGTTTCAAAGCTCTGTCACCACAATTTAGAGAGATGTTCAGGTGGAGGTTTTCTTCAGGTTCAGTGTCATTCAACATATGCCTGTGTGTGGCGGGGGTCTGTATAACTCCTAGCAAGAACACTTTCTATCTTGAGAACCAAAAAGACCCTCATATTTTTTCATACAATTTTTTTCCAAAGCAAATATCTGCAGACATTTACGCAAAATATCATTAGCACAGAAAGAGAAGCTGAGTTTATTGTACCCAAATGTTACACTGGTGTTTACGGGAATTTTGGTCTTTAAATTTCTTGCTAAACATAATCTATTTTGTTTATGTTATAGTAACTTTGTCTGGGACTTTAGAAAATAACAGAAGACTATAAAAACTAAAATTTCTCTTTTCAACTCATTTAATACATTTATAGATTTAACATATTCTGTGTACTCCATTTTTTACTTCAATATACAAAAATTAAAATCCTTAGAATTTAACTGGAAACACAGAACTAAACAACATTTTGTTTATAGCCTGTCTTGTATTAACACCATTGCTTTTCACTATAGGGTGATGCTGGGGAAATCATAAATTTTGTTAACAATGTTATGAATTATATACCTTCAAAATAAAGCTTTACATTTGACTCATGCAGTATCATTAGATTTACGTCAAGGTTGGGCTGGGTTGAGTGTCCCCTCACTGAGAGGAAAGCTCAAAACTTTTGGCACTTAATTAGGAGAAACACACAAACATTCAAATGCTGTTCTTAAGTAGGATTAGGCAATGAATGCAGAGTTCAGTGTGTGTACCGGACAGAAATGGACTTTGGGAGGCTCCTGCTGCAGGGGTTAGTGTCTGATCAGATCCTGGAGATGTGCCTGGTGGGAGGCTGATGCCTGGGTAGCCTGCAGCCTGAAAATGTCCCCTACTGGGGTTTCCTGTTTGGGGATCACTGAAATATGGACCTACATGCAGTGTGCATGGCAGATCTGCCTTACCTGGCTAGCATAAGAAAAATGGATTGCCCTGTTTGTATAAGATTTTACATCAGATTAATTATTTGCAGGACTGAAAGAGATTTGCAAGATCCCTCAGCCCCATACCTAGAGAGCCAGGAGCGCTTCCTGACTCCTGTCTGGGAACCACTGAAGTATGGACAACATATGAAGTACTTCCATCTTGGTGCCTCTCATGCCCTGGTTTACAAAGGAAGAAAATGCAGAAACGTGGTCCAGAAATATGCTCCGGACTGGTTCGTAATCCTGATAAGAGATAGGATGGGAAGAGCAGAGAAGGGCACCAATGTGTGCTTGGCCTGTCATGTTCTGTTGTGTGACATCATTCATAATGCACTGCAAACTAGAGGCAAATTCTGACTCCACTGTTGCAAAAAGGTGGTAGGTCCAGAAATTCACCTTTCTGAGAGCTGGAAACCTATACCTAATTTCCAGCCTGAATTTCTTAATGGCAGATTTATATCTCTTTGTCCTTATGCCAACTCATTGTCTTTAAGATTAAAAGCTTTTTTCCTTTTCTGGTGTTTATCCTCCAGCTGTATTTACAAAGGGTGACTGTATCCCCTCTCAGACTCAGATCTACTTGGCTAAATAAGCCACTGTCCTTTAATTTCCTCTTGGAAAATAAACTCTCTGTAGTTTGGATCATGCCAGGAGCCATTTCTGCACCTGTTCTGATACAAGTTCCCTTTCCATCAACGTGGGTGACCCAAACAGCCAACGTTACTAGAGGTTTTGCAAGGGCCTTGTATTGGTGGCTTTCATACTCCTAGACACACCTTGTTGTATTCATTCTCAGATCACACTGCCTTTTTTTTAAGTGCATCCTGTGTCCTGTGGGACATAGACATCCTGTGACTGACTGTCTCTCACAGGTGTCTCACTGCTGAAGAAGTAGACAAAGAGTTTGAGTCTAGAAGCTCACAGTAGCCCTCAAGCTTTTAAACTCCAAATATGTGATCCTAGCTTTCAAAAAGTACAGCTTTGCCTAGTTGCATAGTGTGAACCAAAGCATTCAAAGAGCAGATGTCCTGTTTATGATACCAAAATCGCTTCCACAGTGTCATGTTAGATCTGGAAGCATTTGCATGTGCAAAGATGTAATTTTTTCCTCTAACCACGGTGTCAGACAAAAACTGAGATGATGGTATTAATTAAGCAATAAAGCAATGCCAAATCTGTGTGGGACGTAGGTAGTTTAAAAGGATTAAGTGCTTTATAAATAAAGTACATCTGGAAAGTAAAGCTTCTGGTACCCCGGCGAACTCCCTCCCACCCACTGAATTCCTTCTCAGCTGTGCTTGCCTGCTTCAACCAACACGAGCCAGCAGCAGGCTCACCTCCCATTGCTTTGTGCTTTCTAATCACTGTAATCCAAATTTCAGGGATACCTGTCTCATGCAGTTTCTCAGGACACTTTATATTGTTTAGGATTTGTTTTGCAGAAGGTTTCTGTGTGAGTGTGTTTAAATAGAGGACATTTCAGGTCAGCCAGTGGGTTCCTTAACTACTTCAATCTGTGTCTCAGTGGTAATATTGCTCTTATAAAATTGTTTGTTATTGCTCAAAATTTCAATATCTTTCATGCGATGATGGATATAAAAGCAAAATATTGTTATTCAGTTAAACAAAAAATGATCAATATTTTCTCAAGGTGTTACATCTATTATAGAGATGACTCACAAATATCCACAATATAAACAAATCTGGAATGCTTTTTTTTGATTTATGAGTCCTTCTGGTCGTGTACCTTCTTTATAATCTGCTAGAAATCCGAGTTCATGCTTAGTACCATATGTACCATAGAAGAATTTTTGTTGGAATTTACTTCCCATTCAATATCACAACACATATGTTACACAACACAGAAAAAATGTGTAATATTTCATTTTCCCCTCACTGTGGCCCCATGCTTTCTTTGCTTTTTTTCCCCCCTTCCAGAATGTAACTCAATATACCAAATATTAGAAAAGTAGTTGCTGCTTGATAAAGAAAGGCAGCATAAACGAAACCACCAATTTTCAGTTACTTATAGACATGCTAAAATATTTGTATATAGAAAGGAATCTTAATATCTGCCATTATGGTGATGACCTAGGCCAGAAGGTAGAGTGTGTGTGTCTGTATGTGTATTTGTCTCTGTATACGAGTATGTATATATATGTGGTTGGAATGGAAGATCCTGCCATTTCCCTTCTGGCTTCTTATTTAGCCATAGTTGTCACAGACAGGATGAAGTTTCTGCTGCAAAAAGAATAATTCAGGTCTTATTACCAACAGTAATAATACTTGCTGGTATTAAAAAGTCCTAAAATCTGGTCTGGAAAGAGTAAAAATAAATGAAAGATCATATAATAGGGGTGCTAGCTGCCCACGCCAGGAGGAAATTGCTTGGCAAAGAAAATATCTGAAATCCTTTAAAAGATGTTTTGTGTACCAGTTTCAAAGTGATGCTGGCCTGACTTCCATCTGAGTAACGGCAGCTCCATGGAGAGTAACATCAGTGCCCATTCCTTAGTTATTACCAATAATATATCACTTGGAAAATAAACAGAAAGATAAACGACAGGACAGATGTCTAATGAGGCAGAGGTTAAGGAGTGTTAAACTGTGCTGGACACCATCCGACATGCCGGTGTTAAATTATGCTGAATGCCCTGAGCTCCCTCCTCATAAAAGGTCAATGCTCTGGGTATGTTCCTGGATGATTTATGAAATCAAAGAATGGCCCACATGCCTATCTCTCTGGGAGGTGAGCAGCTTGCAACATTGTCAACTGCAGCCCCATAATAAACCAAATTTAAACATCACTCAAAACAATCCATCTTCGTCACTTGCTCCATTGCAAGCCCTCCTCTGTCTTGTTCTTACCAGCCAGCCATGACACAGCATATTGTTCTTCATACACATCCCTGTGGCTGTTTTAGAAGCCTGTGGTGTTCTCCGCTGAAGTTAGAAACACCCTGAAAATGGCTGTTTCTTTCGGACCACGTCAGACTTGCTCAGTCTCCCCGCTCTTTCCATGTTGTAGGTGACTTAGCAGGTGGCATTTGCCTGTTCTCGGAATCATTTGTCCTGTATTTGTAGGCTAGGTGCAGATATGGTATTTATAAAAAAAAAATAAATTAATTTTACATTCAATATTTGGTTACAGCAGAATAAGCTAGCTTTATCCTTCATACCTGAAGTGTTAGATTCTTTAAACCTAAAACTTTTCTTAATCAAGTCCCACAATGTGCCACCACAAGAACCCATTTCCACTGCCTGCAGTGCCCTCTCTATCAATGGGCAATGAGATATTAGCTAGTGGAAACTGATGTGAATAGGAAGCTGATGTGAATAGAAGTGGTTTCTGTACTTCTTCCAGATAGTGCTCATTCTTCCAGCATATTTTTTTCTTTTTTTTTTTTTTTTTCTTTCCATCTCAATATCTAATTTTCTGCTAGATTTGTAAAGTGGTAGATAACTAGAGTGTATCTTTGGTACTTTTGAGGTTTCTTAGCTTTATAATTTGCTCCCTATTCCTGTTTCTTACAGCACACTATAGGACTCCTCAACATGTCCGAGTTACTAGTGAAGGCTTGTGGAGGAAGAGAAGCAGATCCTGGTATGACCATTTTGTCCTTAGTTCTCCACACCTGCAAAGGGTCAGCGTTTCCACCTTCTGTCTGAGTCTTGACGCAACCAAGGTGAAAGGAAATATCCTGGTGAAGGAATGAGGTACCATGAGCCACTTTTAACTACCTTTTCAAAAAACTCATTTGAAACACTGGAGGTCTCATGTGATGCAGTCATTTGAAAGCCTTGTTAACTTCAGCTGTTTACAAATACTGAACATAAATATGGTAGTTGAAAGAAAGAGACTTTCCTCAGAGAAATCCTAGACATTGCCTGTTACCTGTGGGTACCCCTAACCATTGCTCAACAGAAGGACAGCAAACAGGTACATGTTTTGCCTCTTACCTGACTTTTCCTCTGAGTGTTTTGTATAATTTGCCACCAATATCAGTGTGCATTTTTTACTGAAAAAAATCACGACGGTGGCTCAATGCTCTGTGTGTGTTTTCTGCTGTCCAGCGGGACTATCTCACAAACAGGGTGCGGGCTTCTGACAGCCACTGGAAGTGCTTCCCAGAAGGGAGTGGGGACTTTCCAGATGGACAAAATGATTTATCACCAAAATAAGTCAGAAGGGTGTGACTTAACAACTGTTATAATTGAAAACGGTGACCAAAGGCATAGAACTTGTTAGAACTGCTTGGACTGAATTTCTGATAATGCATTGTTGCCAATAATGCTGTATTTTTTTCCTGGCTTTCTTTGCTATTGGTCATAAAATTACAGGACATCCCTGGGAAGGTAGAGGAGGATGAAGCATGTCTTAGATGTGATCAGATCTAAGAACTGGGAAGTCTCAGAGAACTAGAGGTGTGCTGGTCAGTTACCCATTCAATTACCCAATTTAATTAAAAGTCCTTAGAAGTTGGTCTGAGCAGAGATAACAAATTTAAAAGTAAATAATAAAAAAAAAAAAAAAAAAAAAGAAGAAATCAAATGAGTAAAGGCTTCCTCTAGGATAAGAGAGAATCTAACTTTCATATTTATCAGTCAACCGCAGTTTAATATAACTGCTGAAATACTTGAAGGATATCCACACTACTAATAAAAACAGGTTCATCCTTCCTTGAAAATGGACCACTAGTCATGCTTAGTTCTATTTAAATAGGTAGGCTTGCATTGACGAAGACAAGGTAATCACCCGTGCCTAAGCACATTATTCTTTTAGTTGCCTGACTATAGAAACATGCATTACTCAGTCTGGCAACCTGAAGATCTACAAGACCTAAGAAACCTCTTTCTTTACTTCCCCCCCCTTCTTCCTTTTGCTCAGTTTTCTTGTTTGCTTGTGAAACAGTTTGCTTTGCTCATCACGACTTCAATTTTTTGAAGGCTACGGTAAGTGAAACCACCCTAACCCACTTTGGCCAATCTCCAGGCGACAAGACACTTAGTTAATCTCATTTCTCTGATTTTATCCCCATTAAAAAACTCTTCAGTTAGTACATCATTTAAAGCCAGAAGACATGTAGTAGGGTTTACATTCTAATGGCCACCAAAAGGGAATCTTGCTAGTGCCAGAGGTCACATACTTACGATAAGAACACTTTGTTTTTTAGCAATAAAAAAATTCATCCATTCTGGGCCTTCATACAGCAGCAGGTATTATATATGTTTCTCTATATGAGAACTATAAGTATTCTACTGTGTTTTGTTCCACATGGGCTTTATGATTCTGTAACCTTTTTGTGTTTTCAATGAAAAAAGAAATTAGAGGGGGCCAGTTGAGCAATAGCAATTCTAGTTGCATTCTCAGTACTTTAAGTCTTTTCCAAAAAAAAGTGATTTAGAGACAGTCAACAGATTTGAGTGTCATCCAGTTTTGGGATACAGGTCATAAACATTGACACACCATAATGGTATAGAGAAGTATTATAATGGTGCCTGGTAGCATGGCTGCAGCTGGAGAGCTGTCAGCAACATAGAGCTGTGTGAAGAAATTTTGAACGTGAAGTACAATGGGTGAATTTTGGCTTTATGCCTGTGTCATCAAACAGCAAAAAAAAGCACTTTTAAAGAATTCAGTTTCTCTGGATGTATTTTTTTTTCTCTCCTTTGTTTGTTGCCAAAAGGGGAGCTATTATTTTTGTGCAAAATACTTACTTTCTCTTTCTTTTGAGAAGGGGAGCCAGTGTCATACTATAGCACTTGGAGCTGAGGACAGGAGGGTAGAAAAGGGTCAAGGAGTGAAGTGTGCTGTCTGCTTGGAAACGTAAAACTTAGCAATATCACTAATAGCACTCTGAGCACTGGTAACTAAGAAAAAAGGATGCCCTGTGTTAAGAAGACCAGAAAGAAAACCTGCTACTATAACTTGCCATGCAAAAGAAACAATTGTCTGGTGTCTCACAGGAAATACATTTCAGTTGCTTAGAGAGAATAAAGGAGAGTGCAAGATTTGATTTTGATTTGAAAAATCTTCATTTAGGAGTAATTCCCTGGAGATATATTCCATGTATTCAAATGTTTCTGTAGAGCAGTTGCAGCCAGCTCTACAAAAATACCAGTTGTTTTATTATGGTCCAAATCAGCCAGAGCAACAGAGGGTGTTTACCTGTGGTGATCTTGCTGTTTCAGAAGGACAAATTATGTTCCAAGGTCACCACTAATACAACTCTCAGCAGCCCTTTCAGTTACTGCATGCAGAGGTTATTTGGAGAAGGGGTGCAAATGATGTAGTTGTGTTGATGTCTGAGAGGAGGTACTGCACCTTTTTTAATCAAGGCAAATAAATTCCTATAACTTTGGGAGGTGCCTCCCTTCTCATTAAAAGCAGTAAGTTAGTCGGATCACTGAGTTTTTCCCCTTTCCATTTGCATCTTGAAATCCGATCATCTTCTCATAGAGCTACATGGAAAAAATTCTATTGACTGTAACACTAGAGGTTTTCTTTCCTGAGGAGAAAGAGTGCCTTCTTGCTTAATTCTTAACTAGTTCTTGTACCCAAAACTATAAATCTTTCAGTCCCAGTTTCCTGACACACTCAAGTGGAAACTGAAAAATATCCTTATTTTAACTTTTATTACATATCAAATTTTGCGAAGGTTTCTCTGCCAACACAAATGACTACAGGTTGGGAAGCAAGACTGTGAAAGGGCTGAAAGCTGGTGATATTCACTTAATAAGCCATACAGTCTTGCTCTGAAATGCATTTCTAATGGCAAAATTCAAATCACATACTTGTAAGGCTGTTCAAAAAAAAAGAAGGAAAGAAGGAAAGAAGGAAGGAAGGAAGGAAGGAAGGAAGGAAGGAAGGAAGGAAGGAAGGAAGGAAGGAAGGAAGGAAGGAAG
>WTSP01026435.1:61784-103621 GCA_025331215.1 Actenoides lindsayi
CCTCTCCCCCCCCGCCCCCCCATCTCGCATCCCTCGGAACTCTATGCCGCCGTGCCAGCACGCCTCCCACCTCAACCGTGCTTCACCGCACGGCGCGAGGGATGCTCTGACTCGGGGGGAGCAATTCACACTTGCGTACATTGAGATGGAGAGATGTTTCTCTTTTAATTAGAGGACTTCACCTCTATTCCCAGCCCTGGTCACACCTGAAAGCATATGCAACAGCATAACTATGTCTCAACGTACTTTTCTCTCTCTTCTCTGTGATTCCTATTCAATTCACAGGCAGTTTATTTGAAGACAGTTTGTGCCTGAACGTCTCAATTTCCAAGTGCTTTTCTCTATGTGAATACATATATTTTCATAGGTTTTGAGCTTCACTGTGGACCTGTGCGTGCACCCCTGCGACAGTCCCCTGGTACAACGCGATGGCCCGCAGACCTGTTCACGCCCTTCGCTAGAGCGACGCACAGCAACCTATCCACACAAAGCTGAAGAATCCCGCCAGTACTCCAGTAAACATTCCCAACCCTGAATCATGCAAACATCATTAATCACTTTTCTAGAAAACAGAAAGGATTTTCAAACAATCCTTTGTGATTGTTTGGAAAGGTGGAGAACAATTTACGCTCAGAAGCAGAGGCATCTGGCAAAGCACAAATTATCATTGAGACACATGACAAAAATTCCAGAGTTGATAGTGCTGAAATTGCCTTCCGTGTAGAAACCAGGAAAAAGACACAGACCTATGAAGTGACTTCTACCAAGTGTCACAACAAATAAGGAAGACGGTGAGAAGTGCAGCGTAAGTCTCCTGACCCACAAAAGTGCTTTTCCAACTAGACCAGGCTGCTGACACACTGTGTGCTGTCAGGACTCTGCGCACCCAAACGAACAGCCCTCTGTTGTATTTTTAACTAGAGATGCACTGGATTTTATATGTAGTTGTGTTTGCCACATTGGAAAAGCACAGTCTTCTCTGTTCTCTACATTTATAGAGAGTCCAGCGTAAGTGCCCCGGATAACTAATCAGAGCCCTTTGCCCTGGCTGTGCCTCTTACTGTTTGAGCTTTGTAAAAGGTGATAGACACGTGCGTTTCTCCACAGCTTTGACTCCTTCCCATGGACCTAGGTGTTGAACAAATGATCAGCAAGCTGCAATATTACTTTAAATGTAAGTTTGTTTATTGGTTCTGGGAACAAGCCTGAGAAATGGAGTTGAAACGAACGCAGACACTCTTAGTACAGCATCTGCATAAATCACTGTCCAGTATATTCATTCCTATTGACAGATTAATTCCTTTCTCAGGTTTTGCTTAAAAGTGTACCGCTGAATACTAATAACAGTCCCCAGAGCTGCAGTAATGTCACTCAAGGCAGGGTGAAAGATGCTGTAGGGAATGATCTACAGCCTTCTTGATAGGGGAAGCTCCCAGCTGCTCCAGCTCGCCAGGCTGGCAGCTGGCAGCAGTGGGTGGAAGAAAGCCACCTCCTCACCTTGTGAGTGGATAGGATTACCTGAGTCTCTAATTCTGTCAGGAAACAGCACTGTAAGGAACACTGCAGAGACGCTACACCTGGAAGAAAACCTCTCAAAGTCTGCCAGAGTAAAGTTGGAAATAGCAAGGCGACTCCTCCTCTCCCCATAAAACTAGCTGTGTATGCAACACAGCAAGGGCACTGGCCTGAGAGGCAGGGAAGGCACCAGAGCAGGGAGTATCTGTAATGTTTCCCAGCCCTAGCCGATTCCTCGGGTGCATTTTATTCTCTGCACCTGAAGAAAAAAAAAAACCCAACCCAAAAATGAATGCAAAGATATTTTCACTTAATCAAGTCTCCCAGCTGAGGTGTCAGGCACACAGAAATCGCTTGTCACTCCAATGCTTCCCAGCATGCGCTCGCTGCACCAGGGAATGGAGGGCAAAGGGATTACAGAATTAAGCGATACCGGTACGGCAGCCGGAGAGTGGCCAAGATTTACCTGTCACTCGGAAGAAAACTCCATTTCATTTCGTGATTTACCAGGAGTGAAAGTTAAAGTGGTGGGGCCTGGCCAAGTCCTGGGATCTATAAGTATGAGACGTCAAACCGTCAGCCCGTGACAGCCACACCAGGCAACTTAACCTTTCCCTGGGCAAGGCAAGAGCAGCTGCACAGTAATCCCTTGGTTCAGGCTTAGGTACAGGCTCTGAGACTCCTATCAGACTTCATCACTGGCTGTCAGTTAGCTGGAGGACCAGCCTCATCCTTTCTCAGAAGACTAGAAGCGGTGTTTTCTGGGAGCCAGGATAATGGCATTAAGCCTCGAAGGTCTGGCAAGGTGGCTTCCCATCTCCCCGGCATTTTCATAACACCAGCAAATCCGAAGGGAAACAGTTGTTTAAACTCTGAGGTGCCCCCTTGATTTTTGTTTATGACAATGCCAGGATCAGCCTGGCAGGGACCTGCACAGCTCAGGATGAAGTGTGAGAGCAGACAAAAAGGCCCAGCTAGTGCAGTTTGTCTACCCACCCTCTCCCTTTCAAGCAGGCTGCTTGCACCAGGCTGTCCCCGGCAGCAGAACTGGCAGAACTGTGGGAGTCCATGGTGTTGTGTCTGCCTCTGCTGAAGACAAACAACCCTTAAGGCAAAATCTGTTCTTGCCCATACGCTTTCTTTAGTGAAAACACTGGGGTTTTTTTACTTAAAAAAAGTCTTGGCTCTGTCGCTCCTAACTCTCTTCTCCGCTTGCTCAAGCAGAGATATGACAAAGCCCTCAAAAACAACGTCTTGCTCTTTTTAGTGCACACCTCTATCCTGTTTCACCCTATCAGACTTTCCATCTTCCCCTAAGACCCCACCTGCCTCCTCCTGCATCTGCTTCTTTTCCTTCTCTAAACTATCCTCCCTGGAGATATGTGGGCTGGGATGTTCTACTAGAATGAATTCCCATTACACCTTCTTTGCAAATGATCACAGACCCTTTGTTCAGATTTCTCCCCACATTTTAGGTTGTGGTACCTCCCTTGTCACTCCACCATTCCACCAGAACTGAGAGCTCAGAAGGGCAAGTGATGAGCTCCTGCCAATAGGCACAAAGCAGCAACTTCACAGGTATCGAGGGGATCACCTGGGTGAAAACTGGGAGTTTGCAGCTGGCTGGCTTTTTTAATTCTAGCTGGCTGAACCAAACTCCAGAGCTGGAGGTCTTTCAACTTGGAGAAAAATCCAGCTCACTTAACTCTATTCCAGGTTGGAAAAAGGGTAAATAGAGTACTTTTAAAAGCCAGGCGTACCTGAAGGCAGATTAATCCCCAAGTGTCACAAATCGATGCAACATGGTTACACGCTGCAACCATAACCACTCTTAGGCTCTGTCATTCAGCTTTGTTCCTACTGATTGTGTCCCATCATAAACTCAACTGCACCTTAATGCCAGCGAGGCCCTTCCCCTGCCTTATTCCAGTGCTGAGAGTGCACTGCCTTCCAGCCTGGTGCAATGGTCCCAGCCTCACACAGCTCAGAGTCCTCAAGCTTCTGCCTGTTGTCCGTATTATAAAGGGACCCGAGGGCAACAAATGCCAGTTTGGTCCACACAGGTGCTGGTTAGCTCTTGGCAAGAAAGATGACAGCACACATCATGCTGCAATTAAAAAGCAATACCTCTGCTAAAGGGTTATCTGCCTCCTCCTGCTCTGCCAAAGGAACGCGTGCTGGTTACGCTCGCCAGGGACAGCGTCACCTTCGCCAGGCAAGCTGCATCTTGCTCCTCATTATGGGCTTATATGCTGAGCAGCACCCTGCTTGCACAGGAGCCACCCACCATAAATACCCTGTGAAATGTAAATATTCTGCCACTAAGGCAAAGACTTTCAAGATAGTTTTGACGTCCTGCTATCTGCCCTCCACATTAGCCTCTGGGCTTTCTTCTATTTAGACTACGTCCCTGAAAACCTTGAAATCCATCAATGCATAATTACCGTTGTTCTTCCACCAGCCTTTTTTCTTCTCATCCTCACCCCATTCACCTGCATCTCTACCTGCACTCACTCTATACATTTTGCCCCCCAATACCTCTCTCCCATGCCTTTCTCTGCTTCCAAGCTCTTCTATTAGTCTTCTGCTTTTGCATTTCTCTAACCTACCCTGCATTGTCTTGTCTTTACCATTTTTAAGCAAAATTAAGACTGCCCACGAATACAAGTGAAAAGTACCTCCTGGATATTTTCAAATCTTCCAACACAAGCCTCAAGGCTCAGTCAAAGATTATTTGCCTAGAAATAGCTACACAAAAAGGCTTGCGCCAGTTACAGACACAGTTCTTCACACACACCAGGAGGCATTTGTCTGTTCTGCTTTATCTCCAAAACAGCAACACTGAAATACCATTCAAATTCTCTTCTTTGTGCCTCCTTCGGTCAGTGCTATGCAGAGTTGAAGGGTGAACATAAATTAACCAGTTTACAGCCCTTCTGTTTTGGCTAATATGGGTCTTCTTCACATACTTCCACAGCTCTGATACAACAACACATAATTTATCTCATTTACGCTGCAGGTAAACTCCTAATACCTCCCATTTTACATACAGATTTGTAACATTACTTCTTCAGAAGCATGGGAAAGCCACAGTACTGGGGGGTGGGATCTGGCTCATCGACCCTATTTGGGTACAAAAATTACTCAATTGAGCATGCCTGGACTTGACATTTTTGCTGCAGCCTTCAGCCTCAAGCAGCTAGAAAACCAAAGAGCTAAGCCTGGCTCCACAAAAAAAAAAAAAGATGGCCATATGTGGCATGTATCTTGAAAAATGGGTGGACCAAGGGATTATAAAGCAGAGAGCTTAGCTTTGGTTCCCAGGAACTGACTAGGACAAATAACCAGGCTGCTTCTAAGCACCTGCAAGATAACAAGGAGATGAGTAAGAGGCAACATGAACCTGTCAAAGAAAATCATGTCAAACCAATATAATTTTCTTCACTGGAAGGGTAACAGGTCTTGTGGACTGTAGAGCAGTAGTTCAGGCATACATCTTGACCTTAGTAAGACTTCTGACACCCTTTCTCATGACATTCCTACAGGCAAGCTCAGAAAACACTGTCTAGAGGAATGCACTATATGATGGCCAGAAAACCTGTTGGATAACAGTGCTCAGAAAGTAGTTACCAACGGTTCACTGTCAAAAAGCAAGGATACACCAGTGGGGTTTCTGCGGGGATCTGTTCGCAGTCTGGTGATATTCAATAATTTCATTAATGACCAGGATAAAGTCTGTTTATTGAATTTGCAGATGACAGCAAGCTGAGCAGGAGTGCACATGAGAGACAGGTATGGAATTCAAAATTCTCTCATCGTATTTACAACGTGAACTGATACAAAGCGGTGTGCACGAGGTATGGCAGTTCAGTAGGAAGAGCAGCCCCCACTGACACAGGCTGAAGAACAACCAGGCAGTCAGCAGCCTGGCAGAAAAGGGGGTTACAGTAGAAAAGGCAACGGTAGAGGAAAAACTTAACACGAATCATTATTGCCTCGCTGGTAAGGAAAAAGCAAATATCTCCTAAGCGCACAAGGGCGCAACCTGCAAATCACAGAAACTGATCTTCTGCTTTAGCTGACACTGGTGGGAATCGGCTGTACTGCTGTGTCCATTTGGGGAGAATGAACCCCAAGCCCCAAGGAAAGCAGGTTCCAGCTGGAGAGAGACCTGAGGCAGGCAATAATAATAACCAGATGCTGAGAGCGCACCATTTCTGAGAAAGCCTGAATGCATCGGGGCTGTTTACTTCAGAGAAGACAAATAAAAAGAAGAGGAATTAAAACAAGAGTTTTCAAAAACTTTAAAGGTTTCAGGAAAAAATAATAAAAGAACACTTGTTCTGCATACCCATGGCAAATACAACAATGAATGTGGGGGTTAAATTGCAGAAAGGGACATAAAGGTTAGAAGTCACCTCTGAGATCTAGAGGCAAGGACATTTAAGCAGTAGGAAAGATTGCTTCACAGGGTTGCAGGAACCCCTCTGCTGGAAGGTACTTTCGAGTCAGGAACATCCAAATATAGCTCATCTGCTCTTTCAGCAGTGGGATGAATGAGATCCCCTCCCCAGACTATTTCTAGTCATCTCATCATGGAAAGTTTCTCTCTTACCAGAAACACTCATCCACATACAAACGTTTCCACACAGTCATTGCTCACAGACATATTAAAGTTACAAGAAGTAAACAAAAAGTGCATCTCTTTCACAGCGCAGTGGCACAAGCTAAACCTTTTCTTTCCACCTGATCAAACAAACCAGCTTATGGCATATCCAGAGAGGGTATCACTGGGTTCGATCCCACCAATGTAAGAAGCTAAGGCATCAGATCTCAAAATAGGGGTCTTGACTCAAACAAACCAAAAAAAAGGTTGAAATCTCACAGGAAAAATCACTGCCCCTGAAAATGGGACATCAAGAGGAAAAGTTTGCAAACTGCTGAGCTAGGGGCTTTTTCTCCAAGAATCTGACAACTTTCCTTACCGATTGAAAGCTGCTGCGTGATGCAAATCCTATAGTTGAGGTAGTGGCCTTTATAAATCTTATATTCCTCTACCGTATAAGGAGCAGCAGGACAAACCCAAGCTCCTGTAGCAATGACCTGGGTTATCAGGCAGGTCTGTGATTAGAGCTGCTCAGAAAATGGAATTTTGTAAACGGGGAAACCCTGCTGTCCAACACTTCCCAAGCAAAAGCTCTCTTGACTGTACATTCCCATCCTCCTCTTTGCCAGTGAGTGGTTACAACAACCTCCACTGGCCAGGGACCAATTCCAGGGGCCAGCCCAGGAACCAACCCCTAGATATTTCCTCGGCGCATGTCCCACGTTTAGCTGTATGAGATCTCAGCAGTCTGGACTTTGAGGGTAAATCACAGGATGAGAGCAGAACACCAGAGCATTTCTCACAACCTTTCTAATTAAGATATTCAGGTCTCAAAATATTACTAGCTGAAAGGACACTTGTGCCTTTTTTAACAGTTCTGTGGTGGGAATATGAATGACTCTGCACCACTCTGTAAAAGGTATAAATACCAAGGGAAGGGAAGAATGGCTTAGGTCAGTCCAAACACATCTAATTGAGCAAGAAATGTCACCAAGAAAAATAAAATGAAGGTTTGGGGTGAAGGACTACTTAGCTCAGAGTGTGACACTCCATATATAATCCTCACCAAGACAATGCAAGATGCTTCATCTTGCACGCCTTTGCATCAACATGCAAAACACCTGCAAGATTAGACCCCTGTAAACACGCCTGCTGGTACATATGCATCCCTCCTCAAGAAAAGAGATAGTGATTTGTGAAGCCACTTCCCTTTCTGGATTTTTCTGAACTTCTGCTCATTTCCTCTTGTGGAGTCTCTTAAGCCTGTCTTTAGTGAAATGGAAGCTCAGTGCTTCCATGGACCCTCACATGGTTAAGCACTTAGCCACTGCCACAGTGAGAAACACACACCTTTTACAATTCAATTTGATCTTTCTGAGAGATTGCTAGAAGCACCGACTCTCGCCGTAGTGAAACGTTAGGCTGCAATAAATGATTTTACCCTAAGAGGTTTTAACTGTCATAGGCATCAAAATGGCTTTGCAATGGTTATGAGTAGACTTAACTCAGAAGTTTGACGGTCCCATGTGCCTAACAGCACAGTGAAGGGTTCAGTAATGACAGTGTACATATCTCCCCAGGGGACCCCCACGTGAAGATGCACAGGTACTTAGCCTCGTTTCTGGGGACGGGGCTGTGAGCTCTATCTCACTTCCTCAGCTATGTTTGGAGAAGGAACCAGCTTTTCTTTCCGATCACACTGTTAGCATCAGTGAGCAAAGGCACAGGGGATGATTACACCTCACTTCTGGAGGTGTGTGACAAGTCTCCTCCTGTGCTTTCACCTGATGTTGCATTAACTATCTGCAAGGGGATTTCTATGCCACTTGGAAAACCGTGGCAGTAGAGATAAGAAGGAAGGTGTGGTAGGAAACATTATCAGAGGAGGAGATGTGTAGTCCACAGCTGATACCAGACAAGGCCACAGACTAGCTGCTTCATGCCTGTGTTGCAGAAGGCAACATCTCCTACAGCATGGCACCCATAAAGCCATCCTAGGGAACTGGTCTAGGTCCAGAAAAGTCAGGAAGGGGTTTTCAGCACACCAACTCCCTTGCATGATGCCTTGGGCATGGAAAAGGAAACTCCTCTGACCTCTGCAAGGTAAA
Source organism: Actenoides lindsayi (assembly GCA_025331215.1). Classification (NCBI taxonomy): domain Eukaryota; kingdom Metazoa; phylum Chordata; class Aves; order Coraciiformes; family Alcedinidae; genus Actenoides; species Actenoides lindsayi. The sequence goes on from WTSP01026435.1 coordinate 70,014, forward strand.
GGCTTATGGTTGAAATAGGGTTACTCCAAGGCTGATAGCTGGAGCAGGTGCTGACATTCATCTGGCTTTCTTGGGGAGCGCAACAGTCACAGATGGAGACAGATTTTTTCAGAAGAGCCGAGATCCCATTTGGGCAACAAACCCAGAGTCCAGATTTTCAGAACTGAGCTCCTCCTGCTGGGAGCGAGCATGTTTGAAAATTGAGACCTGTAGTGACAGTCACTAGAAGTCTTTCCAAGACACTACTACATACACTCAGACCCTGTGCAAGTAGCAGCATGTGTTAAATGCCTCTGTGTGGATGCTCCAAAATTCCTTTTGCCCTCTCTAGGACATAAGGCAGATTCAGAGTCACTTAACGCAGCCAACTTCACCTATTCAAACTCCCTGATGTGTAGGTAAATATTTCCACTTTTTAGAAAGTAAAATGCAATTAAAATATTTTATAGAGAGACTGCAGGACTACAGTGATAAGTATTTTAGAGGAGGTTTTGGAAGCGAATACTTAAAACTACAAATTTCTTGTTGCAAGTAAATTTCAAAGAAACTTTTCACTTAGCAGCAGCAGATCATTTTCTTCTGCATACGGACCTATGACCAATTCTTCCGCCCTTCTCAAAATACCTCCCTAAAATTACTAATGTGGGGAAACCTGAAGTGCTCCAGCTACCAGGTGAATCATATATATACTGTACAGAAGCTGTGCAACGCTATTGCACTTCTGAGGTTGTTCCATTAGCAATTCTTCTGATACGGGTTATGGAAACTGTTACAAACACAGGGAACGTGCACTGGCCATCGAGGAAAGAGGTGCCTGAGAAAGTGCCCATGCAGTTAACTTTCCTCTCAGTAAGGATATGCCCGGTGAAAGGAATAAGTCAATCGCAGGGCTGGTGCATTTTAGAAACAACACAAACATTAATAACTCAGAATTATTTCACAAGCTTCTAAAAGTAATATGGTGAGCTCCTGTAAAAATGCTGAAGAAGGTGGAAAAAAAGATATGTGTGAGCCCAAGAACATCAATTATGAAACAGAGGAGATCCCAAATTCAGTTTGGATGAACCATATAAAAGGAGAACACAGAGAAACAGTACCACTTCTGCTCTGGATGATTAAATCTGCAAGGTGAGGTCTGGTTTCAGTACAAAGTGCCAAAATTTTTTCATCAGTGACAACTAAAACTACAGACAGATGCAATATACGGTTGCATCGTTTTAGTAACTACATTTCCAATTTTATAATAGGGAATGCAAAACTTGATTAGAACAGAACACATTTCTTTCCTAGGAAACCAGTTTAGTTTTCAAAGCTGCCTCTGTTAGAGCTTTTAACCATGAGCATCCTCAAGCACTGAGTTTAACTCAGCACTACAGGTGAGCACACTGTTTGCCATGACAAGAGTGTCATCCCAGGCATGCTTCCTACCAGACTGCAACAGTCAGTTGGATGGCTGATACTGCCTTCAGAACGACTGTAGCTGCAACAGGCACTATTAAGGCTCTCCTGACAATAAGCACATTTCTCTTGGACATCTCCCGAGTACAGAAGAAAAGTCCTGCTTTTCACACCTTCCTCATTATTCTCAGTCATTATCCCCATCTCATACTTCATGTTGACTTCCACCAGAAAAATCCCAGGATCTTTGGCAAAGAACTATTGAGTTGGTGAGAGGGTTCCCCCTAACTTCAGAGGAACCTCCATAGAACTGTTTCTTAATGTGAATCCAAAAAGTTTTAAGAGCTGAAAAAGGGAGGAAAGATTCAGAGCGAACGCATGGAAAATTTCCAAAATATTCCAAGTTTTGGAATGCTAAAATATGTCGGAGCGTTAAAACATTTCCAGTATGTTTTACCATTTTTATGCATCCAGAAGCTTTAATTGGAATATAATAATACAGGACTTAGAAGTGAACATTGCATGCCCCCGTAGGGGACTGCCAGTATCCCTTTCCAAATGAGAAAATCTCCATGATTATTAGCTGCCAGTCCTGTGCTGTCATAGATGTCAGAAATTTAAATCTCTCACTGTCTCACAAATCTTCCCAGGAAACTTTTTTTTTTTTTTTTTGGGGGGGGGGAGTATAAATTTAGAGAAAAAGTGCATTAATTTGGTAAGCAGATCTGACCCTGTTCTGCACAAGTATGACTATTTGAAGCAAATCATGAGCTGGCAATTGATATTTTTGATCCTGTCTGCAAGGAAGAAAATGGACTCCTGAGATCTTTTCCAACCTTCCATTTTTGCTATTCTAATATTGGATTGATTCCCAGGCAAATGAAATACTGGATGTAATGCAGGTTAGACACTCCAGGGTACATAATGAATGGAGGTTTTGTTATTATTTATATACATAAAGATGCGTGCGTGTGGCTTTGCAATTAGCTGATGGGTTTAACTTCCAGACGTGCGCGCAATAGGGGAAAGAGACGAGCAAGGTTTGTGCCTATGCTTGTAAATCCTTTCCACATAAGATTTGTCTCCTCTTGCTCTGCCCTTGACAGAGTTTCTACTGCCCACAGTCCCAGGAAGGCCCTGGGTACCTGCCTCTTAAGAAGACACAGGTTGATTTGGGGAATTACTGCTACACTGCTGTGGAAGAACAAGCCCTACAATTGTGATTTGCAACATGAGAGCAGGTCAGGAAGTACTGAGGAGCAAAGAAAGAGAAAGCCAAGTCCTCCTCCCAGTAGACACACGCCTCTAATGCACTTCCACGACAGCTCAGTTAGGTACCCACCTCTAAAACATTCCTCAAGGGCACCTACTACATCACGGTTGAGTGGATCTGCCAAGCACACTGGCACTCTGGCGAAGCCCAGATCCTGGCCCAAACTCTACTTTCAAGGCATAGTATCAGAAATACTCATACGCCAAAGAAAACAAGTGGCTCCACAGGAGCTGAAGGGGGCCAGGGAAGCCGTGCACAGCACTGCTAAAACAGCAGCAGCTGCTGCTCAACGTGGGCAATTTCCCTTTATTTTCCCACTGGGAAACCTCCTCTGATGAAGGCAACACTCACAGCAGGTTTCAGTGGAAGGCTGTGAGCTGGTATTCCTCAACTCCCTCCAGCCCTGCGCTTCCCCATGGCATGACAGCCCTCCCAAAACCGAAGCGCGTACCTGCTCCGTCCTGCAGACACCCAGAGGCTGGGTGACAGCTGCTGGGAGACTGGTGCCTCTGCAAAGTCCCAAGGAGGGCAGGTCGAGGGGCACCTCCTGGCACACAGGAGGCAGGCAGGGAAAGCAGGTCTGCTGGAGGGATCACCTGGCTCTGCCCCCCACAGCCATCACTCTCCAGGCCCCTCGGGAGCGGGCTGGCACTGCCACAGCCCAGGGGGGCTTCTGCTGGCCGTGGCTGCCCGCCTGCCTTTGCCACTGGGATCACAGTGCTGAGGTCACAGTGCCTGCCCGGTGATGGCACCGACGTCCCAGTGCCTGCCCGGCCGGTCGGCAGAAGCTCCGCCGGGCAGGCGGCCCCACGCGAGGCCGAGGAGGAAGAGGAGGGCGGGACCCGCCGGTCCGGCTTTCCGCTGACCCCTTCCGCTCTTCTCGAGGGCTCACACGCAGCTCCTTCCCTGGCAGGGGCTGCAGCCGTGCCCGGTGACCCTGCACCCTCTCCGCGGGCTCTAACCCCAGCGCTCCCACGCAGACCTCCAGCCCGCCTTCCCGGGGAGGGCCTGAGGCGGTGCCCGACCCCCGCAGGGCAGGCCCAGCCTCCCTCAGAAGGGTGGTGGAGAGGCAGGGTGATTTAGGGCAGCGCCTGAGCCTAACTGTGCCAGTAGTTTCCTTCGACCCACTCGAGGCTTGCAGGAGAAGAGTTACACCGCAGTTAGAAAGGGGCAAGGAGGGCGGGTAGCAGGTAGAAAGGCTGTACCCGATGCTCCCAAGGTGCAGCACAGGTGTAGCAAAAGCATGAGGAAGGCGGGAACCTGCACAGAGCCGCTCGGGTGGAGGGGAACAGGCTTAGACGAAGCAGATAGGGGAGCAGAGCCAGGGGGAAAGGAGGCAGCGCTCCCTCGGCTCCTGCTTCTCCTTCTCCGCTTCTCCCCAAGCACGCTGCCTGCCTTACGCCGCAGTTCCAGCCTCTCCTCCCTTTCCCTGAGCGGGGATAAAGTCCCGAGTTCAAGGCAGTCGCACAAGGCGGGGCGCTGCGGCTTTGCCTCTACTTCCCCGCGTTTTAACTCGCGTTAATTGCTCCCCAATTAGCCGGAGCTAGCGAGCGCGTTTGTAAACACCAGTCTAGACGCTCCGCAAACATTTGTTCCAAGACACAGACGTAAAACGGTGAAGTGGATGCTAAGGCAATTAGGTATAAGCTTATTACTTCCTCGCGTCGCCTCTTCCCCCTTTGCTGGAGCACCGAGCGGGGCTCTGTACTTGCAGGACTCGTTTTCAAAAGGCACTACACAAAGGTAAACCTTGGGGCTATCTCATGCAAAACCCTGATAAGGTGCTATTAGCTCCCAGTCAACTTTCAAAGACAAGAGTAGGGGAGGGTTTTACCGCAGCAGCCCTTCAATGCACGCAGAATCCACTAAGTCGGTGTAAAAGCCTTCCGAGTTTTCTCAATTTTGATTTATCTTCTCTTTAAAAAATCATTAGGCAGTAGATTTTCTGGTGTTCTTTATAGAGACAGACCCCCTCGCCCCCTTTGTTACGGCTATATATCAAAATGTAACGTTCCAACGTGACATTCACACTCCTGCTACTTTAGCACGCACGGCAACGCGTTCCCCTCTGATTTTCTTTCAAAGATGCCTTATCGGTCTTTATATATGAGCATAATGTGGAGCATATATCAACGGGATTCTTCAGAGCTGGAGAAGAATGGCAATCTCCGAGCGCTTTCACAATCCCACGAGCAAAAAAAGAAAGCAGGTTAGGGGTTTCCAAAGGTAGCACCATTCCCAGTCATGTCCCCCTACTCCCCACCCCCCCGAGTTAACATGAATCCGTAGCTTGTACCCAAAGCAGAATGGAAACTGGCATTGGGATGTAAACCATCAATTTCTGCAAGATTCTTGGGATACAAGGCCATACATTCGTTCTTCTCATCACAGGTCAAAATAGGCAACAACACAGCCTCTAAACGAGCCTTCTGTTCACTATTCTACAGGGTTGGTAAGTCAGGGGCAAGCAGGTTGCAAAGGGCCCACCATCCATGTCCCAGGAAGTGCCTCCTTTAAAGCTGAGAGCAACCACCACCCTCCTTTGCAAGCACGCCATTTGGCATGTTTTGGAACACCAAACCTCATCCTCATAAAGTATTTCCCTAACAAGTCAGCTCTTACCTGAATTCAAAATGACACTGACTTCGGAGCTAACCCTCACAGCAAAAAGAAATTTCAAAATTATTCACGGAAATTTTATAACATTTTCCTTCTGGGTGGGAAAGAGAGAAAGAATTTTAATATTCCTATCACCCAATGTTTCAGTTTTATTTCTTGAAGTGCCCTGAACTGCTTAATTTCAAGCTGTTTTAGCGCTAAGATGAATTTTCCTTTTGTCTCAGAAAAGCCAGAGGAAAAGTTAAACGCCTCCGTTGGTTGCTACAGGCTATGCTACGTAGATCATATCTCCCATGATTTAACTCTGCTTTGTCAGAAGGGAGGTACCATCATGTACCATTTTGCCCTTTTCTCCACGTTGAGCTGCCTAGAGAAGACAAAATTGGCAACTGACCCAACCTATTAAAGGAAAAGAAAATCAGCTTCGACTTGAAACTCTCCACTTTCATTTTATTGATAATTTGGGGGGGGGGGGGGGTGTGGATCTAGAATTTGAGAAATTGTTTTTTTGCAGTAAAAATTCCAAATCTACTTTAGTTTCAGCTGCCTTTGAGTGCTTGGCAAAGCATTTCATCTGTGTTCCCAGATCTGCTCTGCTTGCACACACCAGTTTTAGCAGTCAGAAGTCACTTGATTCATTTGCAGTTATCTGATGCTGAGGGAAGATGCCAGTCAGAGTGCCCTGAAGAGGCCAGGCTTCTGCCTGCCACATTGGCAAGTAAGCCGTGGATGTTGGTAGCCACCACTGCTTTGCCTTGCTGCTGGTGAGGGTGTTGGGCAGTACCAGTCCTGATGGGACTCTGCTACACATGCACATTGAAAGCAAGGAAAATCATAGGCAGAGTCTGTTCTTAAATGGGGAAAAAAAAGCCCCAACCCACAATAAAAAAACCACACCGAACAAAACAAAACAAAAAAAACACGAAAGAAAGAAAAAAAGTGTATTTTTAACCTCATGGCAACTGTCAGAAGTTATCTCAAGTGGAAAAACATTGCACTGATAGTGTACTTTGGTTTTACCACAAGATAAACTTCGTGATGTCAGCCCCAGGCTCAGCTAACTTGGGTTGACCTGACCTAGATTACTTTAAAAAAAGAAGCAGCAAAACACAAAACACCATAAAACAACCTTATTCTTGTGGGTTTTTTTGCCTCTGCTAAACACATTACTCAAAAAAAAAAAAAAAAAAAAAAAAGAGAGAGAGAGGAAAAAAAAAAGACTGTTTAAAATGCAGCAAAGTCATTTCACAACAGTAACAAAATTCCCTTCAGGTGATAACAAGTAACTACTTTCCCACATCAAAATTAATTCTGTAACTAAGAAGTCAACCATCTACATCTCCCAACGCCCCCTCCCATTCTTGTACCATCAGGGAGCAATATATTGCCTGGATCAAATCTCCAAACACCAGGATCTACTCTTCTGGTTTCTCTACCAGATCACCAGGATACATGACAGTGCCCTGGGCATGATGCAGGTGACATACACTGACCCCCCCCACACACACACAGGGAGGGTGACGATGACATACTCCGTGTGTTGAGGTACCTTAGAAGAAATGAGACATTTAAGCCTAGTGAGCCAAGGAAATGCAAGGGCCAGGTGGTGTGAAAGAGGGGTGAAAACTGCAGTCTGCACCTACCCTGGGACGCGCTGCCCTTGGCCCGGGTGCCGGCTCCCCTGTGGGAAAGTGAATGTTGCTTTTGGGAATGAGCAGCAGCTCTGCCATTTACATACATTAATCCATACAAGTACGGGAGGCATTATCATTTGCCAGACTTGTTTGCATAATGAGGAGCTCTCAAGAGAAATTTCTTGGAGAAGCGTTGCCATTAACGCGGGGTTTTACGGCGGCATTTCTATTCAGCCCCCATCTCCGCCTCCCCGGCCATTTACGCTCGCTCACAGAAAACGTGAAGTCCAGGCAAGAGCCCCTTGGAGCAGCCCTGTTGGAAGAAGCTTGTGTGCCATGTTCTCAGAGGGTTCTCAGACATCCTAACACCCCTCAGGTCCAGCCCTGCCCGCTCGGTCCGAAGGGTTATGGTGTGCCATTGACATACTGACTCCCTAAGCGGGCACTGGCAGCGGAAGGATTTTTGTCTGGCTAATTTGTTGCTGGTGGAAAGCTATCACCTTCCCAACCCTTTCTCACCAGAAGAGTGCAGGATGGGATTGGGCCACATGGGGCTGAGAAAGACTGGGATTAAGCTGAGAGATAAACAAGATGAAAAGACCCTGATTTTGTAAATGAGATGACCTGCACCCTCCCGCTGAAACATAGGGAAGGAAAGTGAAAGAGAGAAAGCAAAAAGGTTTCCAGAAAAAGCAGCCAGTGTTTCTGAGCCACACTTGCGTCCCCTTGAACCTGAGCAGTGGCAGCAGAGAAGCAGAGAAGCTGCTGCACTACCAGGAATTTCCAGTGGGGACTCCTGGCATCACCCTGATGCTCTCTACAACTCCCTGAAGGGAGGTTATAGTCAGGTGGGGGTCAGGCTCTTCTCCTAGGCAACTAGTGACAGGACCAGAGGGCATGGCCTGAAGCTGCGCCAGGGGAGGTTTAGGTTGGATATCAGGAAGCACTTCCTGACAGAGAGGGTGATCAGACATTGGAATGGACTGATCAGGGAGGTGGTGGAGTCACTGTCCCTGGATGTGTATAAAGAAAGGCTGGATGTGGCACTTAGCACCATGGTCTAGCCCATGTGACAGTGTTGGGTCATGGGCTGGACTTGATGATCTCAGAGGTCTTTCCCAGCCTCAGTAATTCTGTGATTCTGTAATACAACCATACTTATTCTTAAGATAAATGTTAACATAACTGATAACAAGATAGGTATTTAATCTAACTTTCAAATGTTTTTCTGCTTTCACATGGTTCTAAGTAATGAAATGTCTGTCATGTCTTAGGATATTAAACCGATTTTATTTTCTAGTTAGATTCAATTGCTATTGCTTTGGAGGTTTCCTTGAGTTTTCTAAATGTGTTAAACTGTTTCTAGGATTCTTATGAATTTTGTTATTGTTCTGTAACAGGGAATTTTTCAAAAGCTAAATTTGTTTCACATGTTATAATCCTTGTATCTTAGTGTGGGCCAGAACTAGAACTATATGGAGAACAAAAATTCTGTTTTGTGGAGAAATTCAGAACTGCTGAAAACTGCTTTTAATGGTTTGTTTGCATTGACTTTTAAAAGCATGTGTTGTACCACAACATAAAAAGTCATTTGCAAAAGAAAAGTTGATTTTTTTTTTCCCCCAAAACACTAAAACAAGTGGGTTTTTTTCCTTTTTTTTCCTTTTTTTTTTTTTTACATTTTTAGAAGTCCCTTCTCCTTCAAGAAAATTTCACTATACATGTTTATTTGGATAAAAACTCATTTTCTGACTTCAAAACTATTCTGTCAAAGTTGACCTGAATGGTTGTAAGCAGAAAAATCAAGAAACCTGGAGCAAGATTCAGTGTCAGCTTTTAAAAATTTCCATAAGCTCAGATTTTCAAATACTGGTTTGTACAACTATAGGTAAGTGTCCTCAGAGAAAATTTGCATCCTCTTTAGGGCTCTAAATGTGTCCCAGTCTGCTTCCCAGTCTTTGATCAGTTCAGATTAGTCCTGCATTTTATATTTTTTCAGACAACGTCAATGGCTTTTACCATACCATAATTGAAATTCTGCTTCTATGTTATTAATAACCACTCAATATAGATTCAGACTAAAGGCCAATACTATGATCACTATACTTTCCTACAAATAATGTTATAAATGTTACCTATGGGATTGTTTGTAGTGCAATTTGGCTTCTGAAGTTCCCAAACAAAAATCCCTTTCCTAGTTGCTAGGGAAACAGGCTGGAATGCTGCTTGAATTTTTTTTTTTAAACACAGTTTGTGCTTTTAGAGTGGTGGCTGTGGGGTTTTTTTTGCCCATCTGACTTTCCTTGCCTGATGATGACTACACAATGTATTGCAACTGACACCAGTGGATTAAGGAACTATCTGCTTTTGCTTTTCCAGTGTTTCTTAGTCCTGTCTAAAAAAAAAAGTTATTTAAGCCAAGTTTAAAAAACAGAAATCTTCCCACCCAAATGAATGCTCAAGATGAATGACAGCTATGTTACTGACAGCCTGAGAGAAATAGATCCTATACCTTGAGCTGTTTCTGGCTACTATTTGATAATCTTTTGGAGAAGAAAACACCTGAATACATACAAGCACATTACTATAGCCTAAGGTTTTAACAGACAATTGGATAGTTGATGCAATTTCCATTTTGTTTGGGAAAGTTTCTATTTCAGTACTTACATCATGTAAGAAACTAAGAACATACAAACATCCCTTGAAATCTCTCTTTGTAAGTGATTTACTCTGAAGTGAATGTATAATGATACTTTTCTGTCCTCTAGATACATTTAAAACCCATAAGCTCTTCACCTAAAGTAATTTCTGCTGCTTGGACTTATATAGGGGAAGTCAATGCAAAGCTACTGCAATTAGGAGAGAACTTTCAATTTAGTTTTGTTATTTGTTTTTTTGTTTCAGACATATAACTTCTAATTTATTCCTCTCAGTTTCTTTTCCTTTAGGTTCAGATTTGTAAAGTAGGCAAGTATTTTGTGGCCCAAGTGTTCAGTAGAAACAAATTATAATAATACTATTCCCTAAGGAAGGATACACCTATTTTAAGTGCCCAGTTTTATTTATGTGTATTACTGCTAAATCACCAAAGGTATGTGCCCATATATATCAAAAAATATTCATAGGTGATGCAATTCTTGTTTCATGGTACTGATACTAAGGAAATATCACCTTATGACTAAATGCTATAACACAAATAAATCTTTTGGATAAGGTATTAGAAGAGTGAAAGCAGCTGTGGGTAAAAATGGTAGTTGTTTTTCCACTGGGTCTTTCCCTGTTGATCTGATCTCATGCTAAATTCAGGATCAGCACATTGTGCTAATATTTTGTAAGTTAATGGATAAAAAAATCAGTTCTAATAAGAGCTGAGCGCTGTCTTTAAGTATTTACAGCAGTATAAATTCACACCAGTTCCACCAATATTTGCAAAGTTTGGGTATAAGAATCTGTCAGTGTACGGTACTTGTGCTTTTAAAAAAGAAATGTCACAGACAGAAGTCTTTCAAAGGGAGGACTGGATTTTCATTTTGAATAATGTTCCATATATCAGGAAAGAAATATTTCTTACACAGTGCTTTCCCAAGGAGAAGGGCATTTGCAATGTGGTGTGAAGGAGGCAGTTGATCAAACTTTCCATTGTGCATTAACAGCGTGTCACCAGGAATGTTCATTTCTTGGTGGTAGCACAAATTCATTGTCTAAGAAGACATTTTCAAAGGGTCGTCAATCTGACCTTTTGCATCATAATAATATTTTAACACAGTAGTGGTCTAAGTCATGGTACCCACTTAGAGGAAAACGTTAAATGTCTCTCTGTCCACTGGTATCAAGTCAGCTAGCCAAGCCAACTCTTTGCACAGTAGAGAGGGAGAGAGATATAAGTATGGCCTTCACACTTATAAAAAAACGTTCTTCTCTGTAGTGTATTAATCAGTGAAAAATATAGAGAATATAGATGACTTGAAGTTGAAAGACAGTGCTTTTCTCTACTTTGGGTTGCATCTCCGAATTCTCTAAGTCAGCCCATGTAAAAATGTGAGAGGAGATGGTGATGCCTACTGTCTTCTCTTGCTTTGCAAGTGTATTGGTAAAGCATGTTCACTGGGTTTTCATTTTTGGGTCAATGTACATTGACAAAAGGAGGGAATTTAAGGGGGAAAAGAAGCAGATAAATGGAGTTACTTATTCTTGCTTTGTTTTTTGTTGAACCTGATCCAAGTTAGAAAAGGAAACAGAGCAGGGATTTGTGAGTCCTAGATATGCTATAAGGACCTATGTGCTTTCAGAGTGTCCACGACCAGGTAGTTGAGTGCCACAGGAACTTCATTGACAGCAAATTTGATATTGAAGGGCTCGATATGACATGAGAGAGACAATATGAGAATGTCTTGTTGAGCAGTGATCTCCACAGAACCCATGATAATCAGAAGAGGTCAGAAAATCAGTTGCAACTGTCCATTTAATTTGGTTTGTGAAGTTCTGACTTTATGAACTGCCCCCGTGGAAGTGAAGGCTAAGACTTCAGTGAGTTGTTTTGCCATAAAAGACATGACCGCATACCAGGCAGTACGAATCAGTAACAACAAATAAACACTCTTCCACTTAATGATATATTTTCTATTGGGTTTTGGGTTGTGGGTTTTTTATCATCAGATTTTAAAAGCCTGTACACATTGGCTTCCTATGAGCAAGCTGATCTAGTTATCAGATATATTGGAAGCAAAGCACTCTGCTGTTTATCCAGGTCTTCACTGAATCTCTCTGATATGGAGTATAGAATGAAGAAGTCCTTGTGCCATTACTCTTTACTTTAAAAGTAGAAAAGCTGATTCTACATAGACTTCCAGTAATACGTCTTAATTTCCAAATTTTAATCAATGAACTCAAGAAGATTTTTGTTCTGTCTGGGAGAAGTTATTATATTCTTTCCTATAATGTCCTTTGTCCCTTGCTTATTCATGTATCTCACTGCTTTTGGGCCAATAATTTAAAAAAAAAAAAAAAAGAGAGAGAGAAAGTTTTAGCTTTGAAAAATCTCTGGTGAAGGGTATCTCTGAAATTTAATCCTGTAGGGACCTTGAGATTTTGTTTAATTTTTAATAAAGTATCAAAAACAAACATAGGAGTTTGCCAGCAACCCTGAACCAAGTTTGTTCTTAATTAAAAATATTGGTTTGGGATAGAGGATGAGGAGGACAGATTTAATGGAGAGAAAGAAGTATTCCTTCTTGAAAAATACTCTTAAAATATAAGAAATTGTGTGAAATTAAACAGATGAGATAAAACTGCAAGGAACTGATTTTGATCTAAGGGATCATGAAATATTTAGAGAAATTTTAAAAGAAGTAATATTGAAGCACTGCTCATATTTAATGGAGGTGAATGAGTCACATTACCCACCTACTATCTTGAAATACAATTAAGCGGATATGAGCACTTCATGCTTTTCTGGTGGTCTGGATATGAATAAGGATTAACACAACAAGACATCTTCTTGGAAGCTGAAGTAGCAAGAATGTCAGGGTCTGTCCACTCTTCCATCAGTTGCCTTTAATAGCAGAATATGAATCTGAAGTGGATTTTATTTGCAACTTTTTGGGATTCTACTGGCATTTTTGACAGACTTGGTAAACCTGATGTGTAGTAACAGTTATGAGTGTGTCAAAGGCCAATGTGCAATCATAAAAGAGCTTTCTACTGGTCACTTCTGCGTCATATCTTGATCTAAAGCTACAATACTCTCATGGGCTGAGAGTATCCTGTGCTAGACTGAATTTCCAGTGGAGAGAATGCGTGCTGCAGCAAACTGCTCTGATGCCTGCTTGGTACCCATGATCCAAGTTTTTCTCCTCTTTTTCTCTTTTGTTTCTGAAAAGAATTAATTCCCTTTCTTCCCCATTTCATTTGGCTAACCTTGGGAAGATAGAATTTCTCCCTCTACATTTTTGTATACCTTAGGGAGTCTTGGCTTTCTGTGTTTTTAAAATTCAAAAATTCTGTACTTCCCCTGCTTTGGATTTGGAAACTCATTTCAGACTTCCTTAGTAAAAAGAACCATGAACTACTGCAGAGGGTATTTCTGCTTGGGTTATGTCAAGATATTTTAACAGCAGCAAGCCTGTCAAAATATGTTTAAGAACGAATAGTATTTTTGAAAACTAAGTGAGGGGGTTTTTTAAGCCTCTTTTCTGTAGAGAATGTGGAACCTTTAAAACACACACACACACACACACACACACAAAAGAATACCAGTGGGGAGACAAAATATTTTAAAATTATTGACTACGAGCACCAGCTTCCTCTCTCCTCAGCCATGCCCTGGATCTCTTGTTTGTGTTATGCTTCTATCCTTCAAGCATTTTGACTGTAAGGGAGATTTTCTATAAAGACCTTGACTTTTTTTTTTTTCTGTGCAGTTCCAGAAGATGTAAGGGCAAGAAATAAAAGAGAGAACAGAGTGTGAAGCAGAATTTTCTTTTGAGTGCATTGACCTGAGGTGCATATTTGTTCTGTCACCCACTTTTCTCTCTCCTCTCCTTGCTCTGAACTGTTCTTCCCTGTGGCTCCTGCTATATAGGTACACAATCCTAAAAAGAAGTCTCAGGAAGCAGAAGGAGCTGTTTTCTCCTATCAAGCACAGATTTTTGCACAAATATCTGATTTTGCTCTTCCTATTCAGCCCTAGAAGGACTTGATCCTACACTCACAGAGGGCCATGACAAATATTTCATAGATTTAGTGGTTTAGAGAAAGAGTTTAATCATCTTTGCTCTGGGAGTCCTTCAGTCTTCCTAAGCTACGTAAAATGTAAAACCGGATTCATTTTTGTCTTGGCTGGGAGGAGTGTCAGGGAAAAAGAAGATGTTTCAGTGAGATACGATCTTTCTTGAATTTTAATCAAATGTTAATCACTGTGAATTTTAATCAGTGTGATATTATGAGAAACGTGCTTTGTATGTGTGTGTATCTAAGTATCACATGCATACTAAATACAGCAGAGATTAAGGTAAACAACATAAATCATGCACACAATATTTTTATACCCTCCCATCCATATATACATGCATACTTATTATACACATGCATATGTATTTTTCATATGTACATGATGCTGACTATGTGCTATTCTGTAATTACTGTCCATGTGCAATCTGCCAAAATATGATCCTTTAAGATCATGTCTCCTTTTGCATGTGCAAAGCTTCTAGCTGTGGTGCATATAGATAAATTCTAATTTGGCAGTGGTCTTCATTTCTACTTCAAAACCTTCCCTCCCACACATACACATTTCTAGTCATTTTTTTCTTTGTTTGTTTCATTTTAGTTCTTATCCTAAGCTATTTGGTAATACTGCAGCATTGAACACAGCAGCTGTTTCATGGGCGTCTTATTTAAAGAGAGAACAGTCTCACAAATAAAGAGAAGCAAAGAAGGGAAGCAGACTGTGTAGGCTGCTCATTCTGGTGGAGACAGGAAGAAAACTGTAAATAAAAACATTCATGATGAGCCTAGATGTATAAACTATGTGGCTTTATACCAGCCACTTGTGTCGAGCAGTAGGAAGACACCTGTCTGCTGCCTTGCATAGATGTGAATGTAAGGTTTGGTAGGATCAAGGCCTCTAATGTTGAGTTTTTCTAATGTGCATTTAGACCATAGCCCCGTACTCGTGGTTATCAGGCATGTACAATGATTACCTTTGCACCAGTATGCAAAAATACCCATGGACCACAGCTTGGATTCTCCTAGAAATGTGCTCGCTTTTTTTCTTTCTTTTTTTTTTTTTTTTTTTTTAATATCCCTTTAGGACTGTATTTCCTCTCGTTTGTCCCTACCTCTGGAGTTCTTTCAATACTTAGCTATTCTTTTTCTACTATATTTTCCTTTGATCCATTTATGGATATTATCCAGAGCCTGTTAAGTCCACAGCAGAACTACAGCGTCTTCAACAGGTTTCTAGGATCAGGTCCTTAATAGGCATTTACGAAAGGTGTTAAAGAAATTTCTCTGAGGCTTAAAACCCATTAGACATCCATGGAGTAGGTATAATGATTTTTTTGTTTGTCTGCTCTAGTCTGATTAACTACTTTTCACTCCCAATCTGCTTTATTTCATCCGAGGTTAATTTTGCAGGACATTATAACTCAGTAACAGCATTCATTCTTAATTATTTTGCATTATCTATGATGTGTGAACAGTCATGAAACATGTGGGTTTCAAGGATTAATAGCTTTTTCCTCTTTTCTGCCTCCTGTTTCAAAATTTGAAGGAGGAAAGCATGAGATTTCCAGGCCTCTGTCAGAGTGTGATTGAGGTAAAGGAGGCAGCACTGCCACCATTCTCTGCATTAGCATTAGGAAGTTCTGCCTCGAACAGCTTAAGCAGGCAGCGTGGCAATTGCCTAAAAGGCTGCTCTCATGATCCCATTAATCTACCCCCAAGGGATCCACAGCAATTACAGCAGTTATTGAGGCTCAAATGGAAAATCCCATAGACAAGGGAAGAGGGAGAGGCAGCAGACATTTTCAGGACCATATACAAGCTGTGATGTAAATGTTCCTCCACCTGCAGTTTCAACTGAGAATGCTTGATGCTGAGTCTGCAATTGCACCGAGTGGTCCCTTTACATATTGTGTGGGATCTGATAAATTTTTGCAGGATTTTTTCCAGCTGTGCTCTCATCACATTGATTTAATGGCCCTTAAGAGAAACCATAAAAGTGCTTTCTGGTTAGTGGGCCCCAGCTGTTCCTCATAGTATTGCATAATACAGCAGGCTGAGTTAACTATAGATTAATGATTATGAAATGCCTTGCTTAACCATATAATTTTTCAAACATACAAGGCATTAGAGAAAATGCAGTTCACTGAGGTAACAAGATGACTATGTTTGTGAAGGAAAAAGGCTTAAAAGGTGAGGTATATTTTAATCTAACTAAGATAAGGTTTTCCACAGGTCAGCCATGTCTCTGGCCAGTCATTTCATGATATACATGAGCCATATGTGTGCGTGCATGCACATTCATGCATGCTTGTGTACTTCTCTTCACATGTGTGTTTTCTCTTAAGGACTGAAGGGTGATGGTTCACTGCTGGAAGCATTTTTCTGTTTTCATTACCAAGCAGCAGTGCAAGAAGCCAAGAGTATCATTTGAGGATTATCAGGCTCTCTGATGAGGCTAAGAGCATTGCAAGGCTGTATGAAACTGAGGACTCCTACGTCACAGTGTCGTATGAGCTCCTGCTGTCCTATCAACTCTGGATCAGTTGAGCAACTAGGTAACTGGTGAAGCATTAGGGCTTCATACTTATCCCACCAAACTCAGTGGCTGTTGCCTTGAGTGGATAGGTGGGGTCATGCTCTGCGTGGGGGAAACATGCCCTATGGGATGCTGCTGTACCAAGTTTTGTAAGAGTTCAAGGTCCTCTGTGGTCCCTGATCACCATAAAAGGATAACATGAGTAAAGAAAATTATGAAAACAAGTGACAGCCCAGTGTTTTACTTTTTTTTCCACTATATACAGGAAAGCTAAAGTACCAGTCACAGATTACTGAGGAAAAATCTGTATGATTTGACAAGGCACTCTTTAAAGTAAAATTGACTTGGTGAGACCCTGGATTGCTTCTATCTCTCTGATTCACCTACTATTACAGGATTTTAATGTCTGTAAAAGTCATATGTGCTTTTCTCAAATTACAGGCAAACCAGAAAATGAAACATAATACATAAAATAGAATCTAAATAAATATGTTATAAAATAGACTGTGAAAAGTTAACAGCAATTCCATTTGCAGGTATAAATACACAGAAACCCAAAGCTGCCTCTGGTGTCCTAAAATGCAAGAAAGCCTGAATCTGAGGTGTAACATCCTAAAATCAGGTGCAGATTCATTTTGTGCCTCTTTTCTCTAGAAGTGATACAGCCTGCAAGAGTTTTGATGGGGTACAGTCCAAGCTTCTTATTTTTTCAGGTGATCCTGAACGTTTAAAGCAATACAAATAATGTAAGATGAGAAACAGTCAGCAATATTAAGCAACCTAAATTAAAGAAGAATATTAAAAGCTGAAAGCATAAATTTTTTGTGGTTTACTTTTTTCAAGGTTGTTAAAACACAAATGAGAAAATTCCCTTCCAAGTACATGCAGCTCAGCAGATGCGTATCTAAAGTTGACACACTACACCATAAATTGTCAATCATCTGTTATGACAGTATGGATCATTTAAAGCAGCAGAGCCATGAGGTTTTTTCCTGTAATCTGCAAAAACTGTGTAGTGAGGACATTCAAAATGTCATTCAGAGGAATATCTTTAAGGTTGGCTGCACAGATCAGGACACTGAAATGATTACTTCTGGTGTTTTTCTAAAAACTTTTCAGTATATATCTTAAAATATCTAATGAAGAAAGAGCAAAATCAAAAACCTAACTGCTACTGATCTTTCATTCATCAATGGCTGAGCTTTTAATTTTAAGCAGAAAGTGATTTAATTTTTTTTGAATATGCAACATAAAACTTTACATATTTGCTTTTTTTTTATAAAGAGCTTGTATAGCTAACAACTAAGGGAGATATAGAAGAATTAAGTATTGTTGTCACCTCTATCTGTTATTATCAATATATGTACTTTTGTCATGTAAATTTTCTGTTGCTTAAAAAAGAGACATGGTGTGTATTTCAAGAGCTATAGTTTGTCAGCAGTTGGATTTTCATGCCGGGTTGCTTGAGCCTGAATTAATTTCAGAGTAATCTTGGGCTTTTAGGACTGAGCTGGCTGCAAAAGGAAGTACGTGGCTTACACACCTTCCCTTATGTTTACCTACAAAGCAGCAGCCTCTTTTATGTGCCTGTGGGAAAAACCAATTGTTTCCTTCCTCTGGAACAGGAAACCACAGTCTGTTCATTCTGGTGGGTCCACTACAACTGAGCATATTCCATCAGCAGCTTCTGCTGATGGCAACAGGAAAAAGAGTTTACTCTGGATTTCTTCCTAATGCAATTAAGAAACAATTTAAATTACAAGAGGTACAATGATTAGCACTTGAAACATGGCAAATTCAGAAGCTGAATTTCAGTCTCACCTGGATGCTTCAGGGATGAATGTGGCCCAGTGACACACTGGAATGGATTTCCTAACAGGATACAAATAAGGAAATTTGGGAAGTCTATTTATAGGCAATCTTTGTGCAGGTTATTACATGAACATAAATAGAAGTGGTGCAGATGTTAGAGGCATGTAATAGCAAGGGAAGTTTGAAATAGAAAAATGAGAGTGGAAGGACTCTTGAATTTTCTCTCATTCAAACATACAGGACCATGTTCAGAAACATTTCTGTTTCTGTAATCTTAAGCAACCTTTTTCATGTCTGCTTAACTGCCTAGTGTCAGCCAATCTTCTGAAGAGTTTCTCTTGAGGAACAGTACAAGGAAAGCGTTGACTGAAACAGCAGTCGAGATGAAGTGCAGAACTTTTATCTTCCACACGTAAACAGTGCTGATGTATGAGGACTCAAGACCAGTTTTCAGACTTTAGATACCTGTGATGATCAACTACTTTTCTGTCATCTCTTCCAGTCTAACTTGTCTACTACTTATCTGTTTGGAGTAGCCATTAAAATATCCTTATAGTGTTCTGAATTAGAGTAAAAGCAGCAGCTTGCTTTGAAAATTGAATGCACTTCTTTGTTAAAAACTTAAAATGAATAGGTAGAGCTCTGACCAAGTGGATGAATGGTGCTTAGCTATTGTGTGCAGATTATGAGACAAATTCCTTTATGAAAAAAATTGCAAATGATTCTTCTGAGTTGGAGAACATGAAATAACAGTGAATAATCAGAAGAATGTTTGTCTTGTCTGGTATTTATTACATGACTTTTCTTTGGGTGGATTATTGCATATGATTAGGAAATCATGTGCAATATGATGTGTATAGTCAAGCTTCTGAGTTTCTAGAATAAAGATGTATGAGTGTGGGACTGGAGAAACTGAAGAAACACTGTAACCATCTCACAGAAGTGGAGTGAGGTCTGGAGCAGTGATTCATAGTTGAAGGGACTACCCTGTTTCACTGGTGCATCATGACAGAATCTAACAGAAGTTCTTGCAAAGTGGACATGTGCAGACTGAATTAGAACAAGGGCTGTGGTGATTTCATTATGCTAAGCTTCATGCAAGCTGATACACTGGGAAAACCAGGCAATTTTTTCATGCCAAAAAAATAGCCAAAGCATTTCAAGAAGGAAATACTTCCTGCAGAAATACGATTGCAGACTATCATTTTGCTCCATGGACATTGAATGGTCACATAAATACTTGTCCTTTCTAATTTAATGCTACTTCGTTGCTTTTAAAATTTTGTAATAATATATACTGTATCATTCCGAGAAGAGACAGAATTCATATGCAGCTCCAGAAATGTGAATAGGAAACCATATTAAAAAGGTAAGTTAGAGACAGACCTAAAAAACTAATATACTGATAATATTTTTTTCATAAAAAGACTGATATGCTGAAAGGCACCTTTTCAAATAAATCACTTGATTATAAATAGGTGAAATGTATCTGTAAGGATGGGTCAAACCTGGAAAAGAGGAAGAAGGTAAGGATTAAATACTTCCCAGTGAGCCTGGAACATGACATTAGTCAGAAGGACCATTAACCTCTATCTGTCTAGAGGAACCCGCAAGACATATTTAGATCTAGTTTTTGTCCACTTTGTGCATAACAGTCAAAATCATGTTGTAGGTCTACAAGAAACTCTGTTTTGGCTCATAAATATAGCACTATGAAGGAGGAAACCCCCTAACTCTCTAATATAGTAATAACTTTTCTTCTTTTTCAGGGTTAAGCGAGCTATCCAAATTCATGTTTCTTAGGAGTATTTTAAGATATCTTTCTTTTTTTTTTTTACAGTATGAGATGGCCGCAAGCCCATAGGCGAGAGGGTACCTCAGTCTTTCAGTCTGAAACTGAACAATGAACAGCACGATACTAGTAATAGATCAGTGAGTACTATATACAAAACAGAAGTCAGAGGATTTATGAAGTCATCAGCATGGCCACAGCCAAATAAAAGAGTGTCCTAACAGTGCTAATTAAGACTATGTTTAGCCTGTTGGACTGTGTGAAAAATTTAACTTGCCCTCAGGTCAAGAAGAAATAACTTGTTATGTAGATGAGTCATTCTAAGGAAATATTTACTGGTAGTCAAGATCTTCATTACCTGATGATCAATTAAAATAGTCTTAAGATTTATGAAACCAATGTCTTCTATCAACCTGCCCAAGCTGGTTGTCACAAGATTAAATACAGGTGGGAATGGAATTAATGCTATAAATCTTGATATTAAATAAATTGAGATAAGTTCTAAACTAAATGTTTTGGATGTGAATGCTTATACATTTTTTCAGCTCAGTGTTTGTCCATTTATTTACAACAAATTTATTCTATTAGATTTCCACTGCCACAAGGAAGATTATGAATAGGAAAGGTCTTTACCACAGGGGCCTTTCTGTTCTCTGTCCCCATTCAAAATTAAGCGGTCTAGTGTTAGTTAGATGCTAAAAGGTAATATAAGTGAAAGCTCCCATTAATTGTCCTATCACTTTCAATTGGTTTCCAGAATCCAAAAATTCACATTGAGCAGTACAGAAAAAAGTACCAGCATCTGTTTTGTTTCAAGGACAGCCAACACCAGTGAAATTAATTAGGATTTGTAGATTTACCTTTGTGCCAGCCTTCAAAATAGCAGAGGCTTGGAAAATTAATTTCCATCTTAAAGAACAGGCTGGTTCCATTTTTATCAATAAAACATATTACTTTTTAGTAAAGAAAACACAATTAAATGAATGTCTAGGCTCAAGTCTTTTCAGTAATGGAGAGAATGATATATTCATGAAAGAAGGCAGCTTCATTATAGTGTCAGCATTTAATGACTGGACAATTTGATATACTGTCAAGCTCCTCTAAAAGAATTAAAACCTGCTGAATAGGTGAATTTTTTGTTATTAAAAAAAATTTAAAATTCTTCCCTTAGCATTTTAGGAAGGACTTTTCCTACAAGACCAGTCACAATGTTTTCTTAGATCAAACCCACAACCCTTCAGAGTGATTAAACTGTTCCATCCTTCTCAGCAATATGCTAACTCATAAAACAAGATCAAGCATGAGTGTAAGCAAAATGTACATGCAATGGCATACCTGATTTACACGTGCAGCTGTGAAACTATATGCCAAAAAGCTGGACTTACTTCAAGAGCAGCTCTGGTAACAAATCTCAGTCTTTTAGTCTTCTACGGATAATGTTTTAATGTTCAGTCTTTTAGAAAACCAAACTCAAATGAAAGTACAAGACTTGTGGATAACAGGAAGAACATCCCAACTCAGAATCATTAGTTAAAATGTAAATTGTTCTGGAGAATTAATTTTATACTTCTACAAGTGTACCAAAAGAAATAATACAATGGAAGCTGTGACAATCCATGCAGTTTCAGTTGTATTCAACAAAATAAATCATTGCAAACTGAAATTTTGTCCAAATTAATCAATTTAGGTGACGATTGATCACATTTCATTAAAAATCCTTAACCGAAGCAATTTCACATGTTTCTGCATCTCACTACAAATATTTTTAATAGCTTCAGGGTTTTTTTTTGTAGTTTACTTTGTATGTAACAACTATCTAACATATGAAATAAAAAGGCAACACGAGCACAGTTTAGTATGAATTTTCTCCTGAACTACCAGTAACACAGTGTAAGGACTCAGAAGCTGCATGAATGTACAAACTAATGCAGCCAAATGAATTTGCTGAATATGCATTTTAATAATGTTAACAAAATAACTTGTACTTAAATTTTGGCTAAACATGCTTCCAAGGATTTTTTTATTTTTTTTTTTTGGGGGGGTGGAAAAAAAACAGTACAAATAAACCAAAAAGCAAGTATACAATTAGCTTGTTTCACATCTTGCAGATAGCAAGCATGATCTCAAAGTGACTTTAGTGATGATTTCTATTAAAAGATTTCACATTAAAATACTTTGTATAATATAAACCAGATTAACTTGGCTGAAGCCTGGTTTTCAAGCAGTTTTAGAGAGCTATTGTTAACAGAAATGATCACTTTGGTAAGCTAACAGCAATTGTATGCAAATTCTGGAGTACGCCACAGACTTACTATTTGTGGTAAAATTGTGGCAACATTCTTAACAAGACTGACGGAAAATTGCCAGTAGCAGGAATTGCTGGCAACCTCAAAACTGCTGCTGTGGTTATCCTCTCAGATTACTGAGAAATTATAGAAGAGTTTGTAACAAAACTTTAGCTTATTACATTGTGAGAGAAAGTGAGAGAAGGGACACGTAAGAGATAAGTGCAATGGCAAAGAGTAATACCAATAATGAGCAATCCTGTTTCAACTTGGCAAAGGCGAAATGGCTGCCATCTCAAAGGCAGTCAGACTTGATAACTATAACTGATTTTAAACTACTTGTTTGTTATCACAAGATTGTAACTTAACATCCTTACAAAGGAGCTAGAATGATTTCTGACATTTTGTAAGGGTGCAGTTGATGACCATGGTTGAGCTTTCAATGGTCTTAATAACAAGTTAGGATGCTTTCTTCATCCCCCCTCATGTCCTGATCATCTCACTGGTGGTGTCTCTGATCAAGTCAGCTAAGAACAGGGATATATCCATGTCCAATGTGTGAGTTGACTGATGACAAACAAGAACAGAAACCTCAAATGGTGGGAAACAGATGCAAGATCTTCCAATCCTATGCATTTGAATACTGCATTTAAATACAGTCACAGTAAGTTAAGTGCTGAGTGCCTCTGAAGAACTTGAAAGGACTGACTGTAGCAGCAGTTCAGTTCCATAGTTTCTATGAGACCTGGCCAATCCCCTAGATCTCAATTCTCTTTGGGCTTTTTCTTGTGCATCTTGAATAATATTTCATGGATATAAGAGAGTTGCCTGAGTGCAGTGAATGTAAATCTAATAGAGCTCTGAAGTAATTGGTTTACTGATGAATGAATGCCAAGTGACTTGGAGAGAGAATGAGCATGAGAGAACCAAGAAAAACAAAAAATTAACAGGGTTTATATTAGATTATACACATCAATTTCATTCTGTTTCAGAAGTATTATATGTTCAACATTTAACCCCAGCATTTCTTTATATTACAGTTATCTTTAAGGGTGGCATCCATGAAATATCTTAGATAAAGATACCAGGGCTTACTTTATTTATTTAATTTCATCTGTGGCTTAAACTAATTCCTATTGTGATTCCAAAATAATTGAGGTGGTCTAGTTTTTTTTTAACATTGATTTGTCTTCTGCAAAAAAAAGTTTGCAACTTTACCTAAGCTCTACATAGAGATTATCTAATCAAATCTGGAATTTCTTGGTACAATACAATAATAAGGTAAACCCATAGTTTAGTACAAATATAGCATAATTTTCAATATGTGTACAAGAAGGAAGAAGCAGAAAAAGTTAAAGGACAGGTAAATCTGGGCTAACTCCAAAGAGGGTATTGTCTGCTTGGGTGTTGGGAACTGGTGAGAAAAACTCTGAGACCTCTTGCATTGAAAGACATTTGAAATGGTAATTCCTACTACCAGCTAGTTTGAAGAGATGATTGGATGGAAAGATGTATCAGGTATAGAGAATCAAATGTTGTCAGAAGCTTAATTTAATAAAGTTTATGCATCAGGAGCTGGGTGTTGACCAGAAATGACTGAATTCATAGCATAAGCCCTTGATTTTCCTACCCACTGTAAAATCAGGCATTCATCTTGATGTTTCTTCTCCATGTCTATACGCTATTTCTAGAAATTCATAATTTCTTGACAGTACTATAAAGTTAGATGTTCACTTGCAGGCTTAAGGTCTTACTGTTAGTTGACATATGAGCTAAAGTATATCTTTTTGATAAAAATTCCAGAGAATAAACCTTTGCCCTTATTCTGTCCCTAGAGCAGAGAAACTGAAAAAAATGAGAGAAAAAAAAATGTCAGTGATTAATTCAAGTTTAAATTCCAAATGAAAAGTTTAGGCTAAACACTGTCTTCCACAGTTTTTAGCTTCTGATGACTCTACATAGGTCTTTCACTGCTTCTAGATAGTAGGAAAAGTTCTTGAATAAAATTGCCTCATTAAGTCTCCTGTGAAAGCCATTGTTTCACAATGTTTCTCACAGGATTAATCTGATGATATCTCATTGGATGACACCAAGGAACTAAAGATAGATATTTTTTCATGGAAGTATACAGTATTTGCTAAAACTTACACTTGGTCTACATGAATTCATTCACTTCGAAGCTTGATTTATCAGGTCAATGCCCAAAATGGAAACCAAAAAGGCTATGTGTCTGAATTCAGAATTTTTACCAGCTGTTGCTCTTTTTCTTATTTTGTAGCTGAGAAGGAGAGTGTAGAGATGCTTTTTCTTTAAGCTTGAGTCAGAACAGGGATGTTAAATCAAGGCTGTGTACCTCCTAAACACTCGGATATTGTGATTTCTGGGGTAGGTTGAAGCAAATAAACTTTCATGGGAACAGAAAGGACAAGTCAGAATCACTCTTTTGTTCAAAGGTGAGTGAGTGCCCTCTCCAGGAAGATATGGTGTTCAAAATGCTCATATGCAAAGAGACTGCCCAAACAATGGGCTATATGCCATCAGTTTCTTCTCTAGCTGGTTTTGTTTGTTTTGATTTTCTTATGGAATATTTTTTAATGTCCTTTTTGAATCTAATCCAGAAAAGCAAAACACTTCATTTGGAAATGCCAAAATGAACTGTTTGGAAATTTCTGCATTTCTTTCTTATTAATCAGAAACCTTTTTTTTTTCCTTCTGAATTTAGCTATAATTAACAAACAGCTTTAGTTCAAATAGAGTTACCATTTTTGGTGAATAAAGACAAGTTGGAGGGCACAGAGGAGTCCTTCCCCATCTTCCACATAGCCTCACACAGATGGTCCAGCCACACCATATAACAATGCCATACAGCGCAAGCACTGCAATACAAGTAGTATGTGACTCTGGCCAGGAAAAGAGAAGTTTCTTGCATCTTTCAGATATTCAGGTGATATTAGTGGCTTTTTGCTTTGCAGAACCTGTGAGAGTCTTTAGAGACTGATCCATGAGAATTGTAACCTATCTTAAGAGAACTGAAACCTGTCTACTTAGCCTAAAATGTGCCATCATAAGAGCAGGTAAATGAGACAGGACTTAATTCTGTCTTTGACATTGAAGAGCTTGAAACTACCTTACTTCCCTGTGTGGTGGTCTATCTGTGAAATAAACAACAGCTTACAGTGTCTCTTTTACTGAGAATCTTAAGAAACTTAAAAAGTATCTGACTTGCTTTGAAAGACCTGCAGGATAAACACCACCAAAGAGAAAAGTATTGTTGTTGTCACTTTTTCTATTAATTCTGTGAATATAGAAGGTGTGGTTTCTAGAAGGCTGTCTGCAAAAGCCCCCTAAATAAGGAGCTATCAAACCTTTCCTGTGGAAGAACAGGGCTTCAGCTCTGCCAGAGGCTCTTGTGAGCAGGGGCAAGACAGTGACCCTGAGCCCTTAACCCTGTGCCTGCAGTTACTCCAAGGAGGACAGGGCTTCCATCTCTGTCTCCTGCTACAGACACGGTGGCTGATCCCAAATGCCCATATCTGATTCATCTGAGCTGGTGGGAGAGATCTGTCTGTCTTTTCCAGGGAGAAAGCACATGTTGTGTTGATTCCTCTGTGGGAATGGTGGGAGGACGGACAGTCTCCCACACATGGGACTGGGCTGGGTCTATTTTAGCTTACCAGATCAACTATGCATTGCTCAAAGCCTCACTGTAGACAGATTTTTATCTTCCCTTTTTTTTTTTTAATTTTTAACTTGTTTTAAAATATATTTGCTCTCAAGTTAAGACGTTGTCTGCCAAGTTTTGCCCAGAAAACATTTTTGCAGCCAAGTTATAAACCCCTCCAAGGAGGGGATATGCAGTGTAGCAATGGAGAGAGCCTAAAGCATAACGGCACCAGTTAGTTCCCTGAGAATGCCACCTTTATGATCTGTTATCTTCCTTTGCCAACTTCAGTTTGACATTTCATGAAAGCTGGGTTGAGCAATTCATTTTAAGCTTAGTTTTGGACTTAGTTATCAAAATAGGACAGTAAAGCTCTCAAACATGCTGTACGTTCTTGGAAAACACTGCAGAAAGACAAATATTTCACTTGGACTGAAAGGAGATATAAATCTCACACAGAATGCCTGTCAGCAAATTTAGCTAATATGCTAATTGCCTGTGGAGTGGACTGATGGGATATCCTATCTTAAGACCTTAACGTGGAAAAATACATATCTCTCTTATACTGTGAATGTTATGTTAAGAAGATTCATATACCCACTGAAATGTGTGTCTTATCACATAACTAGTTTTGATATTAATTTTTTTTTTTTTTGAAGGACTAATTTATTATCTGTATCTGTTACTTTGGACAGAAAGTGTTCAGAAACTGAGTTCTGACTGCGATTAACACTGGGACCACTAAATAGTTTTGAGCATATTGCCCTAATTGATGGTAGCTTGCTAACAAAGGCAATATTTATCTAGAGATTACAGGGCCAGTGCTAGAGCATGGAGAATTCTGCAGTCCTGTTTTCACTGATTATATGAATGTATCCCAAAGGATATAATGATCGGTGCTTAATCTGTCCCTCCTGGTGTAGTTGGAAGTAAGGACTGCACCAATGGCTGTGGAATAGGCAGCACGTGCTGGTTAGCTCAAAGGAGATGCTGTTATTCCTTTCCTGAGTACACCCTGTGTAGCTGCCTGTTTCCAGACAGACAGTTCCTGTTCTCCTAGCAGTGCAAAACTGACTACCTTTTCACCACTGGGAATCCATCTGAGATACACAGAAGCATACGTGACTGACTTTCAAACATGTACAAGGGGCCCATGACAGACCCTACTGTCAGTGTGTCTCTCACGAGGTGGTGAGGAAGGGCAAGCAATAGAGGACAGGAGGTTAGGGCAATGCAAACTACACAAGATGCAGGATTTTTATTCTGTCGTGTTGTCAAGTTTGACACTCACTGGGGTCTGGAGAGAAGATGGCTGGGAGATGAAAAGCTAGGTATGCTGTTAGCAGTGCATCATATTTTTTTCAATCACTGCACATCCATTTTATCACACTCTTGAGGCACTCAGGCTACAATGAGTTTTAAACTTTTTAAGAAACAGTCAGCACTAAACATGGAAAGACAGTCATGCCACCAGCATGCCCAGTACTTTAGGAGTGAATACCTCTTGTGTGCAGAAATTCCTGAAAGGTATCTTGTCGGCATTTCTTTCCCTTCAAGGACTGTGGACCAAACACTGTTTGGAGAAATAACCCCCAGGATCAGTCTACCATCTTTCTACAATCCTCACGGGTGGTTGTACTTCTGGTGTCATTCACTCTGATGGAAAGAAGTCCACATATAAATCCCAGGTTTCTCCCAAAGCATTGTGGACATCACCACTTTTCTTAGAGGGATGGTGTTAAGAGATCATGAGAAGTGCAAAAGGGAAGGTAATCCAAATGTTGCAGAGGTACAATTCTCCTTTTCAGTGAGTTTTTTACCTCACTGGTGCCAAACAAATGTGGCCAAGGTCTACTCGTTTTGCCCTTGGTCAGTCCTGCTGATTTTACAGCAATGATTTCAAACTGGAATCGTTCAAGGTAATAATTCCTCCTCCTGGCTTCAGAACCACTGTATTAGCTTCACTTAAGCTCTTTTCATGAAAAGACTGCACACCTGAAGAGGAACCTGGAAATAAAGTCTGGGAGCTCTCCTAGATACAGGATAATTACTGGTTGCAGACATTTTGCACAACTTTGACTTGGTTATAGACTGGAAGATTTATTTTCTGTAGCACAATGGACTTCCAGGTTATTTTTTTTCTGCTTCGTGGACATTATAATGAGCTACAACAATATCACTATGATGGTTTTTTCAGAGCTCATGAAATTTGGTGTATTTGTGCATCTCTCAGAAGGAACATCCCTTATCCAATCAAGCTTACTGATGCCTCTCAACTTAGTTAACGTGAGAAATATTCTTGAGGATACACAGAATATATTTTAAATTGCTTTTACATTTGTAATTAAAATTTTTTTTTCAATACTACAAAGGCAGTACCCCAGTGAAGAACAGATTAAGTGTGCATCTGAAAAACACCTTTCCTGAGCCACTGCTGTGACCATTTTCATGTTAGGTTGATTGAGAAATAGGAGGAATTTCCTTTGACTGTGGGGGAAGGGTCCTTGGTTGTGTCAGGTATGGGCACTTTCATTATCAAAAGACAATACATTCTGAAAGTTTTTAATTTGTTTGGGTTTTATGAAGAAAGCAATACAGGATTGTGAATTAGACTTGCAACCTTATTAGAATTTTAATTAAAATAAGTGTAGAAGACCTCAGGACTGCCATGTGCATTATACATTTTTCTTCTAAGTAGCCACCACAACTACCAGAGCAGACAGTAGATGTCAAATCCTTTTTTGCTGCTTTTCTTTCCAGACCAATAATAACGATACGGAAACAGCACATGGTTTTTCTAAAGTTATATTAGACATATCTGATCTTCATGTTTGCAGTAATCTGTCTTTGGCAGGCTTTTTAAAGACGGGTTAGGGAGTATTACATTAGACAGTGGTGCTAGGCAGCCAAACTTATGATATTTTGCAGTTCTAGAAAAGAAAGTTCAACACAGCCAAGATCTGAACAGAACAGATATTGTATATTAAAACAGGCTGGAAAACCTAAGAGAGAAACATCCAAATGTTGCCTGAGTGACTGCACTAGTAACTTGCATGGAGCTGAAGGTCTGAACCAGATATGCAGAAAATGGGAAGGTTGTAATCCCTTTAATATGGGAAGTGTGCCCTGTGGGAACTACTTCTCCCAGCATGCAACTGCAAATGTCATAGATGTCAGCCACCCTTAAGCAGAAGAGCTGAAAAGCATGCAAAATTGCTTTGACACAAATAATCATATATACAAAGTGGAGGCCATTGCTTCAGATGCTGCTGGAAAACAAATCTCCTGTCTGCACAAAAGAGATGGCAGAGATGTGAAATTATGCTGACAAATATTTTTGTCTAGTTATACACCATTTATAAAGCTGTTTTGAACTCATTGCTGTTATTTGAGTTATAATGCTCTCTCTGAAGGAGAAATTTATTGCAAAGGTACTGAAATTAGTCAGCTGAGAAAGTAATTTTTATTTTTGGCAGGAAGATCATTGTAGAAAATGGTATATTCTAAAAACAGAGACAAAGGAAATGGGCAATGGATACACTTAAAAATGGAAAATAAGTGATATTTCTAAATAATGTTACAAATTAAAGGATGATGCAACAAATACAAAATGCTTAGGGGTATGGGTTTACAAATTAAACTAAAATCGGTCAAAAATGCAAGAAAACTTTGACCTTTATTTCATCCTTCAGCTCAAATATCTTTTGATATCACTTTCCAAGATAACTGCAGGGGTAGACACTGATTTCATGTAGGGACAGATGTCTCACGCAGTGATGGGCTTCTTCGGATGCCTGTCTGCAAACACACCTTTTTACAGGAAGAAAACATAAATTCACTTTGATATTGAAAATAAGTTTCCTGATAGCTGTTTAGTGTTCTGCATCAAGTGACTGAATACACATATATATTCTCAGATGAAATTTGCAATGAGGTTGATTGTACATACATAGCAGTGATTTGGCATGAAATCCTTTTGAGTCTGTTGTGGTATTCCTAAAGCAAACATTTTAAGACCAGAAAATACTATGAATATAAGATTAAAAATAAACTATATACAAACATATATATTTTCACATGAAAATCTACTAAACAACCTTACCTCTGCCCCAGTGTAGTATGGTATATTACACATGTATCAGGCATCTTATTAATTGTAATCTTTAGTTGCACTCCAGAGCTTTTTGCTGAAGAGCTTCCACCATTTCATACAAGAATGGCAAAGAAGGATTTGTAGAAGGAGGTCATGATGTCTTATTTCTTATTATGTGACTCTTTTATCAAATACTTATTTGCTCTTTTAGGCTGCTTTGAATGAGAGGTTTGGGTTCAGGTTGGAGCACTGCCAACATTTCTGGTGTCAGTTCCCTGCTTACCCCATGTGCCTGCACCCTGCACCACTTCCCCCCATTTATGCATCACAACTTCTGCCTGTCCTTCAGAGCTGAGCTGACTGAAAAGTGCTTCCTTTGCTCACTGCTTTGCTCCGTCAGTTAGTACATGAAGGGAATCTGCAGTCGGGGTTAAAAGAAACCCCTGGAACCACTTTCTGAAATAAGGAGGATGAAGTGTCCCTCTGCAGAAATGGCTGCCAGCTGAGGAATTTCCTGAGGAAGGCCAAGGACACCTGTTATGGCAGTTCCTTGGGCATTGTCTCTACCATCAATGCCACCATCTCTGTCAACGAGGGAAGTTTGCAGAGGCTGCTCGGTGACTTAAGTTGGTTCGGTCACTGGTGCCATGCTGGTTTATTTAAACAACCCATTACGGCTGCTCTGCCCTGTCAGCAAATCACTTGTGGAAAATTTGCAGAAAATTGACTCTATGGGTGGCAAGTTTTATAACTGTTAAGGGTCACAGATTGAGCCTTTACTCTCCAACCCTTTCCGTTTAAGAAAACTGAAGTCACCCTGAGCTACTGGCCATTGTGCAACTGGTCCCAAGGTGCTGAGCCCTCGCAACTCACTTGGGTTTTGCCGATGTTCACAGGTGCTAATGAGGCTTTTAGAAATATGAAAATGGAAAATGGATTTTCAAAATAGCATTTTAAGTTATCTGGTCGATAATTACACCTTTCTGAATCTGGGAACTGGTCAGCCTTTCTCTATGTGGATATTATGTGATAAAAAACATTAAGCAGCCATGTCAGGCAGAGGAGAGGTGCTCAAGCCAACCAAATTCAAGGGGACACACACACTAAGGATGGACAGCTCTGAAGGCAGTCCTAGATGTACTGTAAAGTTGCAGGTAGGTTTCTGTTATAAGACACCCTTTCAAGCAGCCCATCTTTCCTCCTTATACTGAGAACAACCCTTGGCAAGGCTCGTGTTCTGGGACGCTCTCTCCCAGTTTGGGTATACTCTCCATCATTTAAAGCCTTTAAATACTTTTCTAAAATACATACCACAGTTCAAAGAAGAGTAATGAGCTTGACGTAAAACTATCCAGTGAGTTGCTTTAATGCTGTCATGCTATAAATAAGATTTTATAATCATTATAATCATGATGATCCCCTTAGGACTTAAAATTTTTGAAGCACGGGGTTGTCATTACCATAGCTAACTAAAAAGATATATGCCTAATATATTCTGCTGTCTTTTCAGACTTGTCAGGGAAGATCCAGCATGCCTACTTGGCACCTCAAATGGGACCTGTATAAATGTTAGGTGCCTTTCTTCAGGAAAGCTGTTAGAATATCCTTTAATCCTATAAAAGCCTCTATCCAGCTGCTGTTGAAGTTCAGCTATATGTCCCTTCTCAGCTTGCATGTTCTCAAGATCCTGTAAACTAGGTGTCTTTGAAGGTACAGAAGCTCCCAGCTCTGAGGAAAAAGAATGTTAACTACTATTTAAATTGTGAGGGTCCAGAGATGCATCTTGAAAGTAGCCCAATTTTGAGATGGCTGTCAAATTTTTGGCTATATCTGGGAAGGTATTGAGTCCAGCATTATCCACAACAGACATGGTTATTTTAATTTAAAGAAGCCCGAACAGGTGATGGTGGTAATAGTATCTCAGTATGCCAAATCATTGTCACATGTAAGATGGAGACTGCTGATGGGATTCTCTGTGCATTTCTGTCACTTAGGCATAGCTAAAACCCTTATCATAATTGGTCCCTTACTTTTAGTTAAATCCACCACAGTGTGGGTTCCCAGGGAAGTTCTGAGTACCAGCCATTTGCTGAAGGACTCAGAAATAGTGGGGTACACAGCACAAGATAGCTGTATATTGTTCCAGAACACGGGTGCTTTCTTGAATGGGAGCCAGAATAAAATTACATAAAAGATATTTTACACTTTAAATATGAAATATCTTGGTCAGGAAAAAAAAAAATCAGTGAAATATTTTACCACGGTTCAATGAAGAACCTTCCCTGTGTAATGAAGCTGAGAGCAATCAAGCCTGTTCTTCCTTCAGGTGCAGAAATGGCTACCTGAAACAGACTTCTTTGGTATATCTTTTTTGCATTAAAAACATGGGATGAAATCACAGTAGTATCAAATGCAATGACTACATTTCCTTTAACTTTAGTGAATCAAATTTTAGCTCAAGGAAATTTGTCAGATTACCAACAATTTACCTGACAAACCTGCAAAACAAAGAAAAAAATTCTCCTACATATTACTATTATTTATCTGATAAAATGAACCACAGTTGCAGACAAAGCTCTGCAGTAGGTTATCCTCCTGATAGTGCAGAAGACAAATTTCTCTTTCCACAGCAACCCAGTAGAAATGTTGCCAGTTCAACCTTTCCTACTTACAGCGATGATAGTAATGAAAAAGAGGTCAATCATGGCTATATAATATTTTAAAATGCAGCTTCGTCTCTCCTGACATCTGCATAGACTAAATGAGTTGTTGAAGGATTTGAACAGTTTTACAGAGTATATTAAATTTCATGACTTGCACACAGAAAAAAATATTCCTTTGGTTACATGTTGGAAATCCAGAGCCAACAATAACTTTGGGATTTATTAAAAGCAGGCCACTGTTTTAATGGGAAAATATTTTTATGCTATGAGCAGTAATGACTTTTTTACAACTCTTGTAAAAACTGAAAAGAAGAGCAATGAAGA
This sequence comes from Actenoides lindsayi, assembly GCA_025331215.1. NCBI lineage: Eukaryota > Metazoa > Chordata > Aves > Coraciiformes > Alcedinidae > Actenoides > Actenoides lindsayi. The sequence goes on from WTSP01026435.1 coordinate 102,830, forward strand.
TTCTTGGGATGGATGGATTTTGCTGCTCTTGAGTCAATCAGTAGAATAAAATATTTGTTTTTAAATAGACACAGCACCTGTTTCATTAGTTACCAGGAAAACTAGAACCTTCTTTACTAAAGTGTGAAAATCATCCTGTAAAAACTAAGATGAGCAGGTGTTAACTGATGCTCTGTGACATGCTACTTGTGTGTGTCTTCAAATTACACATTTCTAACAGAACCATCATCTACCTGGCAAGACTTTTATAATACAGCAAATTATTACTGTAGATTATATTTCACTCTGTCACACTGCATTAGGCTGCCATTGTAGTGTCTCTCTTGGAACTGCCCTTTTGTCTGGATTTCTCTTGATATACAACAAAGTTTCCAACCACACTGAGACAGTAGTTTTGGTGTATGGTTTTGTTCAGACAAACTTAATAGTGTCTGCAAAGAGGTTCTCTCCCATCCTGTTCAGCTGATCCAGGTGATGGAGACTTGTGCCCACTTACTGAGAATACCCAGACTATCACAAACAGCTCAGCCTAATGCAGTCCAGCCTGGGCTGCACTCTGCTCTCAGTTCCAAAGCCTTTTTTCAAAGCTTCAGAAAAAGGAAAGGAGAAAGGAAAGGGAAAGGGAAAGAGGGAAAGGGAAAGAGAAAGGGAAAGGGAAAGGGAAAGGGAAAGGGAAAGGGAAAGGGAAAGGGAAAGGGAAAGAGGGAAAGGGAACGGGAAAGGGAAAGAGGGAAAGGGAAAGGGAAAGGGAAAGGGAAAGGGAAAGGGAAAGGGAAAGGGAAAGGGAAAGGG
>WTSP01026436.1:0-79567 GCA_025331215.1 Actenoides lindsayi
GATAAGGCAAAAACACTCAGTAGAACAAGGTACTTAAACATATACTTAAAAGAGTGGGTATTCCTATGTGAATCGCTGAAATTACTCTAGTAACCTCCCAGATTAAGTTTATACTGATATGCTGGAATGCAAGTCTAACCATGGCCTCTCAGAGTTCACAGATAAAGATAAATATAAGGTCCAAAGAATGAGTGCAAGAAACGGAACTCTGTTTTTCTACTCCACTAGGTCATTATCTGGCTCCTTGTCTCTACCATGGGCCTCCCTAACTCTCTCTCTCTGAAAGGAAATTTGGCATGGTTCTAGGGCTGTACTCTCCAGAGGTTGTGCCCTGAAGGCTGTATGGACAAGGCTCCCTTGTTTGCTTCCTTTGCTGAGAACAGTCTTCCAGTAAGAATCATGGAATCATTGTGGTTGGAAGAGACCTTTAAGATTATTGAGTCCAACTGTTAAAACCAGCAGTGCCAAGAAGCCCAGAGACAGGTCCTATGTAGAGTGGGTGTTGTTGATCTTTCCATTTATAGTAGATATGCTGGTACATTCATAGCCCCAAGGCACATGCTAAAACTGTACCAGAACCCTCAGTCTGAATCCTAATTGGGTTACTGTTCACAAACCACCTTGAGTTGTGTCTCACCTAGCCCTTAAAACTCACTGACTCTTCAGGATCATTGCAAGAAGGAGAGATCTTGCAACAGATTTATATGCAGTGTAAATGTCCTTGAACAGACTTGCCTCAGGCAATCTCGTTCAGGTATGTACCTTTAAAGGTTGTGCTGAGCTGCATTGATTAGGAATGCTCCCTGTCAATTGTATTTACCAGCAGCACTTGTTCCCAGCCTTGTTGGGGGCCAAATGCCTGCTGAAACACCAAGAAACAAAGGGCTTTGCAGCTTTAATTCAAATGCTAGTACTTCATTGAATATTATCAGCAGCCTCCTTATTCCTGGTTATCAAAAGGGCTTGGGAATAAATACTTCAGTGACAGCCAACAAAAGCTCTCTGAAAAGCCCTGTCCCTGCCCTTTTCCTTCATCGTGACTCACCTGGTGACCGCTGACCCTCTGATTTAAGTGTGCAAATTGTTGATGTAGCAATTATTGGAAAAGCTTAGAGCAGGGCAGGGACTTTGCCTAAGAGCATGGATATGGGAACTCGAGGATTTTGCTAATCATTTAAGTGGATTTGCTACGTGCCTGGTTTTCTCGGTTCTCAGGCAACCTTAGCTGGAAGTGTGGTTTTAGATAAATTGAGGGGAAATACATGTTTTGAGAGATGATTCATCTGATAGATTTTAGATGTCTCTTCTACAGTGAGATTATCATGTTTAGAGTCCATTGAGTGATAAATGAGATCTGCATTGACTAGAAAGCAAGCTCTTAGTGTAACTCATAGGTAGACCACTCCACTGTAGCTGCCTATTGCTAGGTAGATGAGTCCCATACTAAAAACCTGTCCCAGAAAATTCAGTCAGTCTGAGCCCCAGGATTTTTGACTCAAGCCACATGTGAGAGGTGAATGTGCCTTAAACTGACAATTTGGGATCCCTCTGCTTACATTTCAGTAATAGTGCTGTCAACATAACGATGGTTGTTTCGTTTAATGAAGCAATTGAGTACCTGCTCTACAGATCTTCTTTTGGGGAGAAAAGCAGTTGGGTATCCAAGCACTATAAATCAGTTTAATCACTCTACTTATCTTGGTATATGGAGTGTCTACAACAAAGCATTTAGCTGACCGTCTTTCTTCAGCTGTCAGCTACTCTGGAGCAGTGGAGAGATTTCTATCCTTCAGAAAGAGCTCTGTAGCAGCTGAATGTCTACAGCAATTCAGGGACTTGTCATAGGCTTTCTTTGTGACAGCCGTGAGTGAAGTCTTGCTACAGAGGGGAAGGAAGTGAACTCACTTTGCTCTTTTAGTATGGATGTAATCAGCATCATTACCCAAGGGAATTGAGCTGTAAATCTAATGTCAGCTTCAAGGTTAGTATCACCCACAGGACTTCCTAGGGAAGAGACAGGTTCACTGTGATGAAGTATTCTGACTTACTGTATTACTGTATTGTTGTATTACTTCGGATTATGTAGCCCTGCAACTACACGAGCTGTTGCCTTGGTTTGGTTATTAGGGTACACACTACCTGTGTCCCCTTATGAAGGTGATGTTGAGGACTGTGACAGTGTGCACTGAAAATCCACACATCAGAGGAGGGGTTGAAGTGTTGGGGGCTAGGATGTGCAGTGCTCCTTGGCCATCATAATCCCAAATCCAAAGGAGAATGTTTTTTTTTCATAAACCAGCAATTTCAGGATGAATGTCAGTCCTGGACCCTTCTTCCCCTGCAATAACACCTTCCAGCCTCCTGCACAGCTTATGTGCATGGCCCTTCTGCATGAGCAATGATGAGTACTTGTGATGAGAGTTAACTGGCGTCATCCAGAGCTGTGACCAATGCCAGAGGAATCTGAGCTAGTGAATTCATTCTGTTCCCTTGCTCTTCCAACTCCTCTGGCGAACCGTCTCCTCGTGGGACTCCTTCAAGTTTCTTGGGGAAGTCTGAGGTCACAGATGTCCCTCTCTTCTTCCTACAGATGCCTGTCTGTGAGTGGTGTGTGTCTTTCCTTCCACTTTTACTTTTCTGTTCCTACAGTTCTTCCGGGAGACTTGTGGACCCTTGGCAACCTCAGAGCTACAACAGTCTGTCAACACCACCACAGCTAAGCAGGCTCCTCCAGAAGACCTTGTGCTTACTGATGTCACGGGAGCTCATGTAGGAAGAGTATGGGTTCTATCTGCATATCAAAATAAATACAAAGCAATCACAGATCCCTAAAAGGTATCAGATTTTAATCCTGGCTTCATACTTTCTCGTAACTTCATGCAGTGTTGTGACCTTATAGAGTTATGTGACCACAACGCTTAAATGCGTATGACTCAATCCTATAGGGTACAGTCTTTCACATTTCAGAGAGTCTTTAGCAATCCTCTGCCTTCTCTGTACTGTCTCCTGCCTCTCAGCATGGTGGGCTGATGTCAGATGTCTTGAGCTGACTCCTCCTCGCACGGTCTTTATTAGGATGGGCTTACACATGGCTCCAAAAAAAGGACCCGATTGTTGTCAAAACCTTTAGGCACAGGTTTAATGATGCCGTACAGGTAGGAGTATAAACACTTGTTAAAACTGAGTTAAAACTCACAGTTCCTTGTTATATGATGACTGGTCATGAATAATATTACAACAGTGGTATTTCCAAAAGAAGCCAGAGGTTTCTCCAGCACTGCTATTTCCAAAAGCTGCATTTGTTTTCTTGCCCCTTTTCTTATGAGCCCAAGGCTACGCCTTTCTAAATGTCATTCTGGTGAAGGTAAGAATTGTAACACACAGATATTCATCGTAGCAAACACTGAGACACTCCTTTGAGCACAGGCTGCGAGTGGCTGTGATTGTGGATAGAACAGGACACTGGTAGGACCCCCTGTGGAACATAGTTTTGTATCACAGTTCAAAACATGAGACAGAACAAAATAATCATAGTAAAATCAATGGTGCAGTTAACCAGAAAAGTCCCATGAAAGAGACATGAGGGGGGTTTGTTGTTTTTTTTTTCTCAAGACTTCTGAGTGTGATTCATCTTTAAGAATGAGATCTGACGTATTTTACTGACAGATCTCTATCCCAAATTGGCAAAAAGGCTCCAAATGTTCTTTTCCCTTTCTATGCCCTTCCCCATCCATGTTCCCTTCCCCTTCTCTTTTTTCACTCCATCTGAATAACTTGAAAGTGAATACTCATATTTAAACACCTCTGATTGAATATTTTTCTATCCTGTCTCAAATGAATCTGTCCCCAGTGCATTAATTTCTAAGCTGCCTTCAAATCTGAATACTTGCTGATGTTGGGTGGACATTACAAATGCCCCTGCTGGAAGTCCACTGCACTTTCTAAATTCCCAGAATAAATTATCACAGCAATTCCTTGTAATATGACTGGAATGGTAGCAATTGCCCCAGTAAGAACATTCCAAGAGAACAAATTTTCCTCTTGTTTTATGCCCATGTAAACCCACAGGCAAAAATTATCGAAATACTGCAAAGCAACATCTGGGTTAACAAAAGTTTTCGATTTTGCAGAGCTCAGTAAGCCCTTGCAGGATCAGATTTCTCTAATCTGAAGCCCAGCTATAATAGATATTTATACACATGGAGGCTCACCACTGTGCAGCCAAATCACGTAAACTGCCATTTGTATATGATAAGATTTACACATACAAGCACTATAGTTGCTCTTGTAAATAAACAGCTTGTAAAGGCACCTGAAATTATGTGCAGGGATAGCAGGTCTTTTTTCCAAGCCTGCTGGCTTTTGCTACCAAATTTGGGTGAGAAATAGACTTCAGCACAGCTTTTGTATAGCCCTCTTCATCATAACTGCATGACTTCTTCCTCTGTCTTCAACCAAGATGCTGACTGTGCACCACAAGATCTTGGACTATTAGCTCTGTTCTCGCTAAAGGAAGTTTAACATCCTACAGTTAGGCTGAAAAATGGGTAGTATGCATATTTCACTGTACCCTCCTAAGTTCAATTTCTGCTATATAAGGTCAATTGCTACTATAGAATGCAAGCTAAGAAGACTAGAAACTGCTTTTGTAGAAAATCAGATAATGGCTTCTCCCTAGATTGCTTCTTGGCATAATGACTTTATTTGGTGGCATCTCATCACAAAACTGATGGGGCTGTGCCTCTTTGTGGAGAATGGATAATGAAGCACTGCAAAAATGCCCTGCCATAGTTTAATTGGGAATAAAATACATTATGTGCTAAAATATAACATATGGGGCAGGAAAGAGATTTGCATGAATGTATGAGCTGCACAGTGACAGAAAGAAGTCTTAACTGTCATGACAAAGTCATCATCCACAAGTTTGTGTGAGTCCTAAGGAAGGACTAAAGTTACATATTACTGGAGTCAGCTTTATCCTGTATAATTGTACTAATTACCAACAATATAGTGCTAAGCAAATGTGGCCCTGTATTGATACATCTTTCACTGAAGTCATTGTCTTGGGAAAGTGCCTATTGCCTCCTACACTGACTCCTTTTCACATGTCTGCTGGGGAGAGTGTAGATCCAGGTCCAATTTCTTGCTTTGCCAAGGATGCCTTGAGAGGTGAGAGCTGCCTTTTAGTCTCCCTGGCTCACTAGACCCATGAAGGATCTTAATATTTGGCCCTTGGACTTCTGATTGTCTTGGCATCATTTTGCTGTCCCATGCAAACCCGGAGAAAGCAAGGACCTCAGAAGGGAGTTCCCAACCAAGGTAGGAAGGTGTCTGCACTAGCCAATAAGAGATGCATCAGACAGATGTGTTCCTTGAATCCCACTCTCTCCACAGTCCAAACACTTAATATATCACTCTTCTCCATTCAGGATTAAATCCTGATCTCTATTATTTCCTTGAGACATACAGCAGAGATCAATACTGTCTTACAGGGACAGACTGCAGTAGTGGTAAGGCTTATGTATCACACATACCCCACCTTGGATAATTCAGTAGATGTAAGACACCAACATCACCTTTTGAGCATATTAAAGCCTTTAGTACCCATCGTGTATCGAGGGGAAGGAGCAAGCTAGTGGCCTCCTGCTTCTCCTCAACTACTGCGAGTGTCTAAACCAACAGCCACTTGAGCCATGCTTTGAGGTCTGGAGGATCTTTATTTAAAATGCAATGGAGAAGCTGCAATAGCAAATGTGACTTTCTTGCTTCCCAGCCCTCCCTCCCCTGAAAGGAAACCCACACACATCTCAGGTTCACCTTTAGTCAGGGTAGGAGATGCACCCATAATTATCTATGATAAAAGAAAGCTGAACCAAGGTCTCCCAGATCCTGGTGGAGTACTTTAAGAACCTTGTTAGTTCTGAAAGATGAAGACCACACACCCAACTCAAGTCAGGTTTTGAAGGAATGTAACAATTTACGCTTGTTTTTTTCAGGCCAGCCTAAGGAAGATGCTCATCAGCCAAGGGTGGGAGAGGCAGATGGACAAACACAACTTTCTCCATGGTCTCTAGGCAGTTCTCCTAACTCTCCTCCCACAGAGAACTTGAGACACATTGGGAATTCTAACATTCAAATTAAAGAACATATAACCAGTGCATTTATATATGCAAAGTGCATTTGTACCTATATTTTTAATAAGGGTGCAATTTCAGCAAGAAAAAATCTGTTATTTTCATTTCTTTTTTTCCTGACAAATATAAAAGGAGTGACTGAATCCTTGTCATCTCTACTATTTTTTTAAATTTATTTTTCTATTCAGAGACCCTTTAAAGTCTTAGTTTCTGAGTTACATGAGTTGACCTAAAATGAGATTGCTACATAAGTTTAACTTTCTTTTTCTGTACCCTAATAACCAATTGCAGCATAAAGAACTTCCTGCTCCATTGACAGCTTCTGCCCTATGCAGTCAAGTTAACAGAGTTCACAGAAATGCTGGACATTGCACTCAAGCTGTCACAGATGACAGGTAGAAACTGCTTAGCTCCAAAATCTGAATTTAAAATATGTTTTTATATGAAACTTGAAAACCAGACAAAGATGAAATGCAGTTTAAATTTCCTACCCTACTCTACAACTCCAAAGGTAAGTCTCAGTAAAAATAAAGGTTTTGATTAGTCCCCAGAGGTCAAATTGGTTGGACTTTGTCATGCAGAGAACAAGTAGCTCGGTAACAACTTAATAGCCTGCAATTAAAATCACCCACTGCAAGACTCACAATAAATCTATATCATCATCATCCATTAGGAATTAGCAGCTTGAGAAGAGATGAGATAAATACTGGCAGGCACGTAGCTGATCCTTCAATGCAGTTTGCTAAAGATATAGATGTATACATATGATCATGTTATGTATGTCTGTGTGCACATCTCTGTTTATACATATATATTGGTCTGTTCATCCCTAAAACCTTTTGCAGGAACTAGCTATTTTTAAGCAGATCGGATGGAGAATTTAGAGTCTCAGAGTTATTATGAGATTCATGTAAATAGTTAGCCTGGGAGCAGAGAGACACAGACTGTAGCAATTCCTCACCCAGGAAAGGGCTTCAGCCTGAAGCCCACTAATGCTAGAGCACCCAAATCCAGGACAGCTGTTATGAACATCCCAGGTGGAAAAAAAAAAGCTTCAGCTGAGACTTGCCCAATTTTGGAGACCAGAAAGCTTCTGTCTTCAGAACCTGGTCTTCATTTCCTTAGTGTTTGTGTGGCTCTTTGCCCTCGCTTCCCCCACATTCATCTTCCACTGGTAAACTTTTCTGTCTTGGTTGTGCAGTATGGTATGAGAGCAATGCAAAGATTTTTAATTAGCCTGGAAGAGAAGAAATGTAACTCTCTCTTGGAGGATGAAAATTAACTTGGAGGAGAAAAAGAAGGGGAAAAAACCCCAAAAATCTGGAGGTAGGTTTTTGGAAAATTTAATTTATTTTTTTTTTGTGAGCTTCACTTTCCTTTTATTTATTTATTTTTTTAACGTGTTTGTTTTTCATAGTGGCATTTTTGGGTGATTTCTAATGTTTAGTTGAACATTTCTGTTTTCAAGAACTTGGTATGGCCTTCAGTCTCAAATGGGTAAGTGTTTTCATTTACTGTGGTCAACATTTCAGAACAAATAGTAAGAGCAGCTGTGTTGCTGATTATACCACTAAAGAACTGTATGTGCTGAGTAACTCCTGATACTTTTTCACCATAACACTTAGCTTAGCTGTGCACACTACTGATTCAGCTGAACACAGCATCTGGATATTCTTTGTATCACATCTGCACTGGACACAACATGTGTAGAACTGCTGATCCCTCCTTTACATTCTTTTACCATCCCACAGATCCATCCCAAGATGGCCTTACCAGGAGCTTTTCCAGAAAGAATGTAAGACCAGGCCCAGTGACTTGAAAACAACAACTGGAATCTAGTTCTGCACCAACTAAGCGTGCACTTGCAATGACTGCTGATGCTGGGTGCTGTTTCTGTCAAACTTTTAATGAAGAAAATGAGAGTTTTATATTTGTAACAACGATCTTAATAACATATCTCCCAATCAGTGCTTCACTGATTAATTCAAAGTGTAACCTGTCAGCAAATGTACCCCAGTGGCTTAATTTATTTGTCAAATTAAACGTGTGTTTGCGTTGCTATAGAACCACCCGTGTGTAGTTCAAGGTTAATGTGTAGGGCTTGACTCTAATGCTGCAGTCAATTGTATTTTTTTTTTATTTTGAATAATTTATTACTAAAAGGATCAACTTAATTTTCCCCTCCCCTTCCAGACAGACTGTAATTAACAGAGACCACATTCTTTATGAGGCTTTACGACTTTAAGTACATAAGCTGCACTGTGTTTTTCTTTTAAAAGACTGGACAGCATCCTTTTAATATTAATTAGAAGTAGGTAGTGTCTGCTTGCATTGCAAGCTTTTTCATCTTATTGATGAATTCTTTTGAGTTCCTATAAAGCATCATAATGAAAATTATTTCTCATTGGTCTCTTATATGGAGGTGGGGTAAGAGCCTAGACACAGTCTATGTTTCAAAGTAATTGCCTGTTAAATATTGATACATTGAAGTTAACAAAAGCCTTCTTGTCAAGTTTTCTCTAAGCTCCTATATGATTTGCACTTTTATTTAGGAGTTCATACAAAGAATTTAGCTCTGTAAATGGTTTGATAAAGACATCAGAAACAGCATGCAGGAGGGGAAAAAAAAAGAGAAAAAATGTCACTTACACCTGCACAGCAACACATGATTAATTCTTCTGGTAACTGCTATAGCAGTGATTGCTTCATTTGCTGCCCTTGATGCAGAGAGAATCTGTCATCTCAAAGGTTTTTTTTCTTGCTGTCTATGAATTCTCCTGAATGTATCTGCAGTAGGATAGCCCACTTGTCTTCCCAGGCAACTGAAAGCTGTTCCCATATAGCAATGCCACCAGTAACTACCCCTGCAGAGATAATACAGCCTCCTTTAAAACAAAATATCAAACCCAAACCAAAAATAATCCCCAGCTAAACCACAGCAGATGTAGAGGCTGAAATGCCCTGTTAAACAGAATAAGTTATAATGTGTATTTCCAGGTTTTGCACTATAGGGGTACATTCAGCTGTAATAGTTTTTGTGCATGTCCTTGGCTGCTGCCTTTATAGACACTATTAACTTGGACTTAATTGGAGGTTCCTGAAGATGCCACCTTATTGTGTTGGTGGACCTAAGGCACATAAAATCTAAGGGTTGATTGTAGCCTCAAGTTTTGGGGGCCAGAGACTGGACCTAACCAGTAGGCCCTTCCCTGAAATTGGTTGATTTTGATGTCTTGTTGTAACTTTCTGCTCAAAGGTGGAAAGCACTGGAGTGAGATGGGGATTGCAGCTGAAGAGCAGAGGAAGCAAGGGACTCAGACAATCAGGCTAGGTGAGTCTGCAGGATGGGCTCTGAGGATGAAATGAAGGAGAATGTGCTCTCAGAGCCACATTTAATCTAAGTTCAGACTGTAACTAATATGCAGCTAAAACCAGGCTTCAGTAGGAAAATATGGACGGTAAGATAGACAAGGATGTTTTGTTCAGTGGATGAACAGCTAAATCTTGCTGTGTTTCAACTCTTCTGAGGCCAGCCCTGAAACTCAGGAGCTGCAGAAAGTCTCATGAGAAACGAATCATAGTGCACAAAAAGATTCTGGCTGGTGTGAAACTTGGGTCTTCTCCAGGGGCTTTCCAGGGCTTTGAGGTCAAATTCACCATCACAATACAGAACAGGAGCTGCAGTTCTATGTTAGAGGATCCCCAATCCTAGCTTCTTGTGCAGCAGTCACCCACACTGTCTTCTGACTCCTTTCTCCCTGTGTAGGAGATAAGCAAAACTTGCCCCAAACCATTTACACAAGGCTAAATCCTGCCCTCTGGTGCACTGCTGCTGAAGGGAGAGAAAGAAGACATGCTGAAGCTCTATCTTTCTGTTCAAAATTAATGCACCTCATTTACTCCTGATTTTTCTGTGCATCAGGTTGTGGCAGTCATCACCATCTTTCAGCAGATGGACTTGTTTTGCAAAGCAGAACGTATTTCAGTTATGGTTGCCAACATGTATCTCTGTCTTCGAGTTCCTCCTGTGTTTGGGTTTTTGTTGTGTTGTGTTTTGCTTTGTTCTTTTAAGGTCTCAGTGGTAAGCAGTAACTTTTCTTGTTGCTGCTTTGCAGGTAGTATGTGTGTGTGTGAATTCAACAGTATCTCTTGCCGTGATGATAAGGTAAATTGTGTCCAGGCCAATAATACTTACACTGAAAGCTCAAGGTAAAATGTTCAAGAAACAGTAGATGGAAGATAGAGTGGATTCCTGGGCAAACACTCCAAACATTATGTGACAGTTTGATAATTTCATGTGCCTGCTAGTGTTCTCTAGAAATACGTTTTTAGGCTCTTCGACTTCTCAGAGCTTGTGGTGGCCATCAGGGCAACAGGACTCTTAACCTGGGGTTCCAGCCCAAGGCTTAGGCCACTGAGTTGTGTTGTTTCACGGTGCTGAAATGAGGTGTTACAGATAGTCCACCCTAGCTCAACTCACATCAGCTGCAGCTGTCCCAAACTGACCTGATCAACTCTCCTTCACTAAAGAGAGAGACCACCAGAAGGGAATACAGATTAAATGCTTCTGTGCAGTTCTTTCTGGCTAGTGTCACCTTCACCAGCTTTCTTCTGTTTATGTACACCTGACTGTGGTTTCTAAATGCTGGAGTTTAAAGTATTTCAACTCTAAATTCCCTTTTTTTTTTTTCTTTTGTTTTCTTTTTTTTTGGCTTGTATAAATTGGAGGCTTGAACAGTGGGTCTTGAAAACAACAGGCAGCTTTTACATGGATTTAAGAGGGGGTTTCTTTTCCAGATCAAGAACAGCAGCATGAAGGGCAAAGTCATTTTAAACTAGAAGAGACTCCCCAGACAGAGCTGTGGGGAGCTGACTGTCTGCTGGGGGCTGTGGTGTAGACCACTGCGAACTGGAGGCACCTGCTGCAATCTGGTGGGTCATGTGTTGCTCATTCTCTGATTTCCACTGTAAGTTGACCAAATAAACAGTTAAAAATGCAATTCAGAATTCAGAAGCTGCTATTCATTTTCTTCAGGGCCTTAATGCAGGTCTTCTTAAAAGCACCTGGTTTTAGGGAGTGAGAGCTCATGGCTCAGCACTTTGTGAAAACAAGGAAGGTCTTTCAGGCTGGTTGTCCAATAACTGAAGCATTCAGAATAACTCATCTGGTTTCAAGAATCTTGGCTTAAAACATCTTTTTGCTATTCCTTTCCCATCTAAGCAAATGCTTTAGTTGCCTCAGGGATACTGCGTGTCTGTGTTGCACATCCTTCATGCAAAAAAGTAGTTCACACAGAACAAAATGATGGAAAATTTCCAAGCAGCCTTAGTTTTCAAAATTGACCATTGAAAAACACTGTTTGCAGCTCAACATGGGCAGTGTGGATTTCCTCACCTCCACAAATTAAAAAACAAATAAAAATTTCTTAAGTGGGTGGGAGAAGATCACAATATTTTTTATTGGTAAGTTTTAATGGTCTGATTTCAAAATATTATTATCCCTTATAAATACTTTAATTTGGTGGATCCAAGACTCCTTACACTATGATATTCAGGATCTATGGAGCTGCCTGCAGACCCCATACTGAGTTTCCTGCTGCTTCTCCAAAAGACAATTGGTTTGCAATATGACAGATGAAGAGCAGGGAAATCCAGTGCAACGGACTTGAATTATTGCTCCTATGAGGAACTCTGTGACAGTCTTACCAACTACTTTTCTTTTTTTCTGACATATTGTAGATCTTTACCTTTTAATGAAAATTGTTTTTCTCTGATAATTTTGATTTGCTTTTCTATTTTTATTTTTCAAAATTCTTTTTTTCTAGGCAAAATAAAACCCTCCCTTCATTTCACTCTAAAGTTTCTCTAAAGAGAAAGTTTCCCTAAAGTAACTAATAAAGCTTTTTTTATTATCATTTTTTTTTTTCCTCATTTGTATGGATTTTGTACACTGACAGCTACCAGAAGTGACCTGAAGTTTCAAAAAATCTAAGTGGTGACCAGTGCAAGGGTCAGCGATGCTCTTTGAATGTTATCACCCAACCCACGCATGGCCAAAATGTTGCACCATCTTGTGGTCAGCAGGATTATGGCATCACTGCAGAAATCCTCATCCGGATGAAGGTAGTGCTAGAGCTTTAGTGAGATAGATAACCTTCATTTTCAATACAAATCTTCCCATCTTTTATCTGCTTCAAACAGCTTGCTGCTTCTGCAAAGGTGAGATTCGAGTAAAATTATTTTTCATTGATTTATTAAATAAAAAGGCTTCATAGAGCCTTAATCTAACATCAAGAACATTTAATGGCAGAGTTTATTGGATGATTTTTCTTGTGTTTGTATAAATTATGCAATATTTTTGTAACATGTCATGTATCATGATGTGATTTAATATCTCATATATATTCTTGTGCGTGAAAGTAATGTGGAGAGATGTCTGTGAAAGGCCATTAAGTATAAATAAATTAGAGCGAGAGCTAGAGTGGTACTGATGAATAACATTCCTCGAGAAGGAGACCTTATAGACTAAATGGGATGAGTAAATGATTACTTAATAATTCCATGCTTAAAACATTTCTGATAGTTAGGGCATTCACCTGAGGGTGTTCATGCATCTGGCCCAAGGACTGCTTACCCAGCAGCTGCACAACATAAAATGCAGTTTCAGATGCAGGGTCAAAACACAGAAATACTAACAAAAAGCCCTTATCACCGGATTATAGATGATGTTCACCTTGGACACGTTCTCTCTAGCCTTATAAATCCTGATTTCCCTGCGAAGCAGTCGATAGCTTTCAAAGGGTGCAGGCTGAGTGCCTCAGCCAGGGATTTCTGGGCATCCCTGGTACCTGGTGAATTTAGGAGCCTGTGGGGCCTACAAAACACGAAAGTGTGGTAGGTTGGTTTCTAACTAGGGTATTAGGCTTCCACTGAAGTCCTTTACCTAACCTAGCATGTTGTCTGTGCTCGACGGGTCTTAGAGCAGCTGCTTGGCTGACCTGCAGCTGGAAGAAAATGTGGGTGATCCAAGGAGCTGAAAGGACTCAGTAGATCAGCAGCTGAGCCAAAATCAAAGCTTGGATCCTAGATCCCATGCTTGTGATCAGGTGTTTGAGCTATCACTTCCTCCTGAATTATGACAGTGGGTTGACATAAGTAGGCAGGGAAAGGCAGGTCAAGCAGAGGGGTCTAGCATCTGTGGAATTAATCATTGATTGCTTTTTAAGCTACCATTTGCTATCACATCTTGGGGAAGAAACAGGCCAGGTAAAAGAAGAGTTGGAAAATGTAACCAAAGAGACAGGATGGGCTTGGTAAAGGTGAGAGCTGCTATGACTGTATTAGGAGGCAACGATACCAGAAAGGTGTGGAGCTTTTTTGGCTCTTGCACAAGTCTCAGATTCTTACTGGGTCAACTTCTTTCAGGACTGGTGTTGCCCCCAGTCAGTGTGTACTAGTGAGTTTTTACCTATATTGCCATAAGAGAGACTAAAAGATACTGTGAACCTCCTCTGTGCTGCTGTCATGAGAACTGTAACGATCACGCCAAACTCTGCATTAACTGTGTCCACTTGAGTGGATTCAAAAAGCTCAGTCAGGCTCCTGGCTATGACTAAATCATCTAATTATAGCCTTCCCGTGCTGTGCTTTTTGCATTCGTTCCTGATCCATCACTGCATTGATTTTTCAGAATTGTGTTCTTTAGCATGCAGTGGTCTCAATTTTCACATCCTCCTCGTCTCCTGAGCTCTCAGCTTCTCCACACTTGCTGCATGTTTACTGCTCATCTTTCTGAGCCCTTTCCTTGAGCCAGGATTGTAATCGCATTTCTCTTCCAAGGTGGAGAGCAAGGTGAACCTCCATGATTTCTGCAACACTTTGACCTTTGCACAAGTGCAAGCTCACACTTCTGTGGCCCTGTACTGTGGCTTTTAACCTGTACAAAATGGATGTACCTTTCTGGTTGAGTGACAAGCGATGTCAAAATTGCAGAGTGGTAAAGTGTTAGGCTATCTCAGTCAGCTTTCTGCTGAAAATACAGGAAGGAAATCCGAAGTGTTGTGTCTTTGCCATGTTACTGTGAAAACCTGAAAAAACCCTGGAGTTCAAAGAGCAACGATATCATGCCCCAGACAGCTCAAATTTAGATCAAATTAGGCTCCTTGGAACAACATGGGGAGATATTTCAAAGTGCCTCACCTAAGTCTATGCTGGAATTTGAAACTAGATGAATGTAAAAGTATTGGCAGTCCTGCTGTTTTATCTTCGAGTTAGTAACACTGGATGTTTCTCCAAAAGCCTCAACTTTTGGACTCAGGACAAATATGTTAAGTTCTTGATTTTGATTTTTCTCTCAGTTTTACAGAGGTTGTCTATGACGCATGGCTTTGAAGAACTCAAAAAAGCACTCAATGCATTATTAAATTTTATGATATAATTTTGGCTTTAAAATTGTGTTTTGTTTTAAGATCTTACGTCATGATTGCATGAATTTCCTTGCATCCATTTTGCATAGCTTTAGCTCAGCTCCAAAGACAGATTAGCTCTCTTACTAAATGTTCCCAAAAAGTATGACTGAGATTCCTTTTTAATACTGTTCTCAGCTGAGCTTATGTATAATCCTTTGCAAAGTGTAAAATGCCAAGGGATGTTTATATGCTACAGCTTATATGACAGTACATTGTTGTTCCTCCATACTTCACTGAACAGTCTACGAATACTAATCTATAAATCACTTACTTTTCTCACAGGCACTTGAAAACTATATGCTGTTTGTGGCATTGTCTGTTATTTTCTAGATACAGAAAACACTTCAGTTTGAAGTACAACAGACTGTAATGATTTCACATGTGGCCTTCTGAAACAAGGGCTGTGTGGGTATGTCCTGCTCTAGGGAAGTTATAAGTGGATAAGCAGAGGTGGGATCTTCCTCAGTGCAGGAGGAACACTGACGGTCAAAGGAGGGGGGGGTGGTGGTGGTGGTTTTTTCCCCAAAGGATCACATAGAGAGGCCTGGGCAGAGTTTGGAATTTAATCAAGTCCTCTGGAATCTCAAAGGCTGCGCTTCCACTATGTGGTCAGCGGTCTTCTATCAAGGGTTAATAAATATCAACATGCTTACTCTATTTTTGAAAGCAAAAGCCTTCTGCTGTCAACTCTCTCCGCTATCCCTTTTGGAAGCTGTTATTTTCTATATAGAAAGGAGGTCCAGTGCCATAAGGTTTGTCTTGGGTTTGGGCAAGAATGGAGATTTCCTTCCCATGAGTGGGGAAGACATTAAGTGGAAAAAGGAGAGGCAGCAGGAGACTCTCTGGCTCTTTCTTGCCAGGGCATAAGACAAAACGTGCCCTATGGTGAAAATAGACTCCCTGCCTGTTGTAGTAAGCCAGCTGCAGAATGAAGAAGAGGCTGCTCCTCTGAAAGGGTAGTAGAGTGGTTCCTTTCATATTCTGCTTTGCTTCAGGACAAAACTGTGATAAATCAGCGTGGGGCAACACTCCCATGATCAGCCTGTGTATTGCAATGAGTTTGTTGCTCTAGAAAGAATGTGTAGGCAGGAATAACTTATTTTTTTTGTGAAGAATTTGGCTTTAGAGATGGGACAAGAGTATAGATTTTTCACCTGCTCCATGTAGTGGCCAGAAGGGTTTACTATGGATTTAAAATCTCTTTGGGCAGTTTTTCTTGCCTATCTCTGTTTTTCAAAAATTGTTCTGTGTGTTTGTACAACTGAAAATAATCCCAGGGACTTCTGCTTGTCTCCGTGCAACAAACTGTACTGAGAGACTATAATGCAGTCACAGGGCCCATCGAAAATGTAACTGAAAGTCTATAATTGGATTTATTAGGAGACCCTTTTGCTTGGGGAGATGTGGAAACCAAACCACTCAACAGAGCAGTCAGAGCAGTAAACTTCAAATCTTAATCGGTACAAAAAAAGCAAAAGCCATCAGAGGGCTGTAGCAGGGAATGGTAATCATGTGGTATTTTGGGACTAAGCATGTTTGACAGCTCAGCCAGGGTGCCAGTACCCACTGCTCATGGAAGTTGGTGGGATGCTCAGCCCTGAGGGCTTCTTATGGGCAGTGCTTCTGAGCTTAAGACCTTGTTTTAGCAAAGCAAAAGGGAGCAGACACTGCAAGATTAAGGAGCACAACGGGGCCGTTGCAATACAAGAGCTCCTTGGAGAGGAAGGACTGACCCTGAACAAGATGGTTTCTTCCCCAAAGCATCTGTTCCTCTTATCAAACCAGTCCGTAGATGCCTGTTCCTCTCTCAAAAGAGCGCTCTGCCGACAGGGAGGGATGTTTGACTGTGCATGGTGGCTTTGGGACCTCTCTACTGCCTCTTAGAGCTGAAAGGCTAGTGGTGCTGGGTTCACCTTTAACTACACTTTCTTCTGCTATCTGCCTCCATGGTGGTCTCTCTAAGTCCTTTTTAGCCACAGGGCTGGAAGATACAGCCAGTTAAGCACATGATGGGATATATACCCTTCTGAAATTAAGGAGCTGGGATTCTCCAAAGCAGTGTTGGCTCTGGTGCACAATGAGCAACCAGAGCATTTGTGGTGTTCATACCTGAAAAAGGAGCAACATCCAGAAAGGATTTTATTTATTTAGCGGTTTTAAAGTATGCTGCAGAAACATAACAAAAATACTTGAAACAATCTATTCTGACAGATTAATCCCTAAGAAAAAAAAATAAATAAAAAATCTGGTAAGATGAAGTGTGGATGCTTTTAGCCTTGGCTATCCAGATCTTCTTACTCAGGCATAAGGTGCTGGGTTTTTCTTTTTTCTGCTCTGGGAACTGAATTTCACAAAGTTTTTGTAGCAAGAACAGAGGAGGCAGAGTCTGGCTTCATGAGCTGAAGTGGAGGGGTAGAAAAGGGCTAGGAGAAAATATCTGGATCATGACCCATGACATGGATTTTGTTTGTTTAAAAAACCACAACTTAAATGCCAAATTTTTGCCAGCAAAGCAGAGTGAGTTGTGCAGCCCTTGTTTCACCAAAAATAAAAAGTAAACCCTGAACTCCAGAACACCTGGAAAAAAAGAATAATGAAAAAAAAAGCAAGACCCAAATCCTGCAGCTTGGTAGTAAGTAAACGTCTTTCTATCAAAAGACAACCGAGCATTTGTGACACTGGAAACAGCCGGACTAACTACCCCCAGCACCAGCGGGTCAAGCCCCAACCCTGCTGGAAACCTGGACAGTTTTTAGCGCGATTTCCCACTGCCCGCGCAGGGGGAGATTAAAACAAAATAATGGCGAAGAAGTGAGAGCTTCCCGGGGAGAGCCGGGCTCGCTGCGGCGGCGGGGGACTTGGGGGCGAGGCCGGGCCGGGTTCCGGGGCCACCGCGACGCGGGACGGTGCTTCCCGCCGCGTCCCGCCGAGCAGCGCGGAGCGGACCGAGAGCCCGCGGAGAGCCGTGCGGAGCCGTGCGGAGCCCTCCCCGCTGCCGCGGCGGCCCCGGAGGGCGGGGGGCGGGCAGAACCGGGCTCGCCTCGCCTCCGCTTTGGAGGGCGGGGGAGGAAAGCCGTGCCGGGGACGGGGGTGTTTCGGGTTCTGTTTCGGAGCCGGGAAGCCGGGAGCGCCGCCAACGCGCAGACCCCGGCGGACGGGGACAAAGTGGCGGTGCGGGGGCAGCCCGTCCTCTCCTTCCTTCCCTCCCTCCCTCCTTCCTCCGCCACTCCGCGGGGTAGGCTGCGCGGGGTGCCGCGCCCGGAGCTCAACTTTCCTGCGCGCTCGGCGGTCCCAAGATGAATCAGACGGCCGGGGTGACCAACAACGTCCGCTGCTCCAGCGGCAAGGGGTCGAAGGTAAGACCGGCCGCGGGGGCTCCGCGGGACGCGCAGCCCGGTGGCAACGGGGCTGCCCAGCTTCCCCCTCCGCTGCTGCTGGTCCCTAAACCTGTAGCTGAAAGCGTCCCCCCTCTCCGCCCCGGGCAGCAATCCCCTGCGCTCCCCGCTTGCCCATCACTTCGCGAAGTTCAGCATCTTTCCCCGGCTTCCCGCCGCCGACCTGGTTTTGGAGCCTCCTCCTCGCAGCGGTGCTCGGGGCGGGCAGGTACCGCTCCCCGCGCCCCTGCGCGTAGGGGGGAATGTGTTTAGGCTGCGGCTTGGGGAGGTGTTTGGACCGGGTGCTTAGGGGCTGAGGATGCTGCGGCCTCGTAGCTCCAAGTGCTGTTACGAGCCGAACTCGCGTTCCTGCTTCAAATGGGTTTAAGTGATTTGAAGGTGAAAGATTTGTGCTGGTGCATAATGTGGGATCAGGTAAATCTTCGTCTACTGCTTTTGCTTCTTGCCAGGGTGTGTTTGCATATCGTGAGCAGTTAAAACCAAACAAAAAATAAACCCAAAAAGCTGGGCTAAAACACTTTATTGTGCACTCTGCTGAATTCAATAGAACTGTAATTGGGTGCTCACACCTGATCCAGATCAAATTTGAGTTAACCCTTTTTTGATTGACATGGCTCTTGCATTTGCCTTTACAACACTGATGCATCTACCCGACTCTAATTTGTATTTTAGTGTGTGTGCCCTCTTGTAGACAATTCTGTTGATGCTCCTTCTGCAACTCTTTGAAATGTTTTTCAGTGTTTCTGTTTTATGGTGGATTTCCCTGCATACCCACACCCACCCCCCCTTCCCCAAGATTTCAACCCCCTTTTTGGGGCTAGCATTTTGTAAAGTGACGTGTTTCCATATTAGGTGTTGGGATGCACGTTAAAGAAATGCAAAATGCACATGTCACCAGAAATGGTGCAGTGCTAACTTCTTTTTTATCTTACCTCTTAGTACCGGCTTCATGTTCCATCTTCTAGACTTGATGTCATGTCGTTGTTTGAAATGCTGGTGCTGCTGCTCACCTGATTGGGTGCTTCATGTCTAGTCAGTGCAGACCTGGTTCTACAAACTCTTATGCACACAGATTTACCTCGTGCCTCTCCATCTGTAAAGTGAATACAGTTATTCTTCCTTTTCTCATATGGTCTTTTTAGGATTAAACTTACTAATCGTAAGGTTATGGGAGCATTAAAAGATGAGACATGATAAGGGCTGTGGAAGTACACAAACAGATTAGATGAGTCTGCTGAAATTATTTACTTAGCTCCATGACTAATCATATATTTGAAGTTAAACCCATGCATAAGCTCTTTGCATAATTTGAGGGCCTTAAATTGAAGTGCCTCCATAGATCTTGCCTGTAATTTCAATGTTGGGCCTCCTTTCTTTGCGTTTACTGGTTTTTGAGTTTTGAGTTGAACAGCCAAGTTTATTGCATATCAGTAATAATTTATTGTATCAAGCTGCTGACCTAACACTAATGCAGAGAGAAGACGTAGCTCAGATGTGTATATTCTTAGCACATGGTAATTGATATGTTTGTATTCGACTTGAAGGCATCTTCATCTTATTTTCAAATGCTGTAGGATGTGGATATTTTTTCCATTGGAAATAAATATTTTTTTTTCCAAGTCAGAAGATTGACATGATTGATAGTTTCAGGTTTTTAATTAAAACACAGAAAGCTCCATGCATGACTGATTCAGTCACAAGGAACCTTGCAGAGTTCAGAAATGAGAGTGTATCAAACAGGGCTGAAAAAACAACTAACAGCTCTGTAAGAGGTCCATGATGGAGTAGACAAGAGACAGAATAGCCAAGTTTCCTATGAAGCTGACTTCTAAAGCACGGAAGTACTTGTGAGATGTTTAGTTGTGGGGTTTTGTTGTTGGCTTTGGGGTTTTTTTTGTGGGATTTTTTTGTTTGTTTGTTAGTTTTTCTGAAAAACAAGCCAACCAAAACAACAAACCCACAAATTCAGCTGACTTTTGTAATATCCTGACTCCTGAACTCACTGAGCTAGGTTAATCAAAACTGACACAACAGGAAAAGTGTCATAAATGTCAGCTTTCTATAAGTGTCATAGTAATCATTTAATACAGAGGAATAAGTATTTAATACAGAGCAAGAAGCAAGAAGAGGTCTGGCCATATCTTCTTTACTTGCCCTGTCCCAGCAACCCAGTCAGAGCGCGACTGTAGCTACATCATGGGCTGGCCTTTGCCTGTCACAGGCTGTATAAAGATTAGGAGAGAGCAGGAGAAAGGAAGTAGTATAAAAAGAACTTCCAGAAGAATTGGAAGTTTATGGTGGAAAAGAGGCAGCTGTGGGTGAGGGCTGGGGTATTTGCAAAGGGGAGTAGATTGAACAAATAACTCAGGGCAAAAATCCACAGTAAATGAAAAGCGATTCTTTCCACTGCTCATGAAACTGCTTGTTTTGTTGGGGTTTTTTCCCTCCAAAAAAAGTAAGTTGTCATACTGTGTCAACTCAGATTGCTGCAATGCCAGCTCACTCTGGGAAAGTTACCTTCTTCCTGGATTCACTCAGTTTTCCTCTTGCTAGGTAATAGGCACTTGGACTTCAAACTTCCTTTGCAAGATTTACAGCTTTGCGCAGTTGTGATGAGCAAGGGAGGTAACATTTAAAGGGGGGATACAATTAAATCCCTTAAGTAGATAGCTTGATTGTAATTCCAAGTCTAGTAAATGAAACATGTATATTTGTTGACATTTCGGTCTAACGCTTTGTAGCTGTTTTTAACCAAGCTCTAGCTCTAAGCCACTTATGTATGCTATGGGAAGGCTGTTTTATTGGCTAGAGAGAACTATTTTTGAGAAATAGTTTGTGTACATAACAGCTTCTAATGCTCTTTTTTTTTTTTTTTTTCCTGCCTGTGACTAATCCCATTGCCAATTTGACAATTTGTGGGAGGATTCACCCCAATGCTGTAATGAAAAGCTTCGTCGTAGGAACATTCCTGATGTGTTCAAGTGGTTGGGGTGGTGAGCCCTACGGCCACTGAGAGTGCCTACAAAACCAACCACCTTTCTTGTGTGGGCTGGGAGCAGGCATCCACTCCTATTAAGAAAGTGCACATTACAGGAAAATTATTCATATCCTAACGTAAGAATTTGGGGTTCAATTCTGAGCTGTCAGATTTTGACAGATTTCATGAAGGAATTAATTAGGGCTAACTCCAGATGGGGAGTCAAGCTTTTCAGCACTGCATGTTGCAGCTTTTGGCTTTTATTCAGCAGTCCAGAGCCCCATGCCAGCCAATGCAAGGCACAGAAATTGTGTTTTAAATTTAACTTATTTTCTTAGATTAGCACCAAGAAAGATTCTATGAGAAGGTATTTTGTTTCATGTTGAGACTCCCCATTTCATCTAACTTGAGGGAGGAAAATCTACAGAAAACACTGGGAGTCGTTTCTTTCTTTAGAAACAACTCTATTTGGGATCCTCCATCTGGGTACAGCGAGCAAAGAGGTATCCCATGGAGCTGGATTTGTGGATCAGGTGTCCTTCTAAGTGCTGATGGGGATTCAGGGACCCACCAGCTCCCATCCTTCGGGGGACTGTATCACTCAGCAGGAGCTAGGCTGCTCCACAGCAGGAGCTGTCCCGTCTCTCCTCTTGGAGAGGAGCCAGCACAGAGTGCAGGGCTGTCCTTTGAAGTAGGGAAGATGGAAAGCCACGGTGTCCCTCGGAAAGAGGGGGATGTATTGCCTTTTATTTTATATGACAATGCATTTAGCCAAACGATTGGCTGACGTGGACAATCTGGAAGGTATGGTCTAAACCCTCAGCTTTGTACAGCAGTCTCAGCTGTACATTAGTGCATACTGGTTGGCACAACACTGCTGCTGATTCAGTCTCTTTTAATTTCTTTCTGACTGTATTTTTGAATGACTACGTGTAGCTGTTTTGTGTGGAGCTCAGTCTTGACAAGGTCAGGGTATGTCTTCAGGGTCAGGTCTCCTGACTCTGTCCTGTGAAATGCCAGTACAGCTCCTTTGGCATACGCTGATGTGCAGCTCGTGGCCCCAGTAGCACATCGCTGACAAGTACCCAAATAGCTTATATGTGTTTTGAGAGTAATGCAGTCACTTTACTGCCTAAATAACACTGATGTTTTATTAGACATTTAAATCTTGTGGATCTAGGCCTTAACCTCCTCCTGATTCCAATCCTGATGTGTGGGTAGGAGACGAAGTGTTTTCCTCTCCCAACAGGAGTAATGAGAGTCACTCAGGCGGTACGGTAAAATGAAACAACACCAACTTAAACCTGAGTAAATGGTGCATGTTTCCATCATGAATTTCCTCAATGTGGCTTACAGGACACATTTTGGGCTATAGCATATCTGCTATATATATATAAGATGCTAAGTCACTTCCTCTCTCAGCTTTAATTATGTAAGCATTAAGAAAAGGTTGTTGACTCCAAGACATCTGACTGAATAACTGTAACCAGATTTTTAATCAGCAGTAACAAAAGCTTGAGGATAACAGCAAATCATTTGGACAGATTTTAATTTTATTTTTTTTCCTTTAAAGGACAGACAATTGTACTAATTAGCAATATTAGTATGTAAGGAACTGGGCGCGAAAACAGCTCAGTGAAGTAATTTGAAGTCTTTGTTAAAGTACATTCAATTAAGCTGAACTGGAAATACAGTTTTGATTGTACCCTTGTTTGCTCTCCCATTGTTGCCCCTGATCTAAAGGGGCAGTGCAGCGTTGATACAGCCATGGACGACAGGTCAATAACGTCCTTTTAACGGGATAGGAGAGAGTTGGATTTTGTATAGTGGTTCATTCCTTAAATGGTTAATAGATTATTGCATATACACTGGGTGAATCTAATTGTACTCTCTTTATGATCTATTCCCCTCATGTGAATTGCCATGAGTTCAGTTGAACTACTACTTATTTATGTTGGTTTAATTGCAGAGACATTCAAAACCTCTAAAGTTATGGAAGCAATAGAGCCACAGTATTTCTAGCACTCTTGGATGCAGAAAATGAAGACAAGGAAGCTATGGTAGCTCCTCTGTATTACTGCTGAAGTGGAAACTACTTCAGTTTTACTTGCACATTGCATTTTACTGTGTGGTAAGTTACCATGTATGGACACAGCTAAGCAGTATATTTTCAAGTTGTCCAATTTTAATACTCCAGTGGGAATGCAAGGTTGACTTCCACACCTAATAAGTATTAAAGTAGGACTTGATGTTGCTGCCAGGGCTTTAAAACACAATCAGCCAGCTATCTTCAAAATCCAGCCCAGCTCAGAGGGCAGTCCATTGCAAATTACACTTCCATCTCAGAACATTAACCTTTCAGAGCAGTCTAACACAGCATCTCATGAAGGCCCCAGCCAAGATCAAAGCCCAGTCCTGCTGGATGCTGTAACCCCATAGAGGCAGAAATGGCTTTGCTTTCAGAGTGTTTATGGTTTAAGTTGACAATAAGAGGAAAAAAGGTGTGAGAAGGGGAGAATGACTCTGGTTTTACAGGCGGTGAAGTAAGGTACTAAGTGTAAACTGCCAAACCTACCAAGCTCCACAGAATGATATTGGTCTCAAATTAAGTGAAAATTGCAGACTAGATAGAGAGGATAGACTGAAGTTGAGAAAGAAGGCAGTACTAGCCATTGGGCCATTTAACAGCCATCTGGCTCATCAACATGTCCTCCTGACATCCCATCAGCATATCCCTCTCCATGAAGCATGTTGTCCCTCGCCCAATGTAGGTGTCAGCAGGAAAACACTGTGGGCAAAGAAGAGGGAGAAAACTGGGGCTTCTGTCCTTTAGAAAGCCAGGTGATAGTTTGGCTTCTTGTGGAGCAAGGTTTTGTTTCCCACATGTGGTGGAACTGTGCAGTGTTAACTGTTTCACCTATACTGGCTTTTAGAGATCTTCTGTCTTCTCTGTCCTTTGTGGGGGGTCTTTCACAAAGCAGCAGAGGAAGGCAAAACCTGTCAAAACTATGGAATGGCAAACTCTAAATCAAGAAAAAAATGCCAAGGAACTTCAGGGGAAGTGTTTGAATCTAGTTTTTATTACATTCTCTCTCTTTCTTGTAAACGGTAAGTTTTCAGTTGACGTTGCCTGATGGAGGTGCTGAATTAGAGAAGTTTTGTTTCAGTTGATGTTAATGGAAAGACTTTTAGAAATTTCTAAGACTGTAAGCAACCCAGCCTCAAGGATTTTAGGAGTAATCACTACAGGAAGTTCTTGACCAGATCTTGTATTATTTCAGACAGTGAAATCTACTTTCTTTATAATTCTGCCTGTGAACCTGATGCTTTTTGTCAGTTAATTCCAGCCATATTCCCTTGAGTCTTTCCTGGGACTGCTGGAGTGTCAACTGTCCTGTAAAGTTCCCATTAATGGGAAATTTTGCAAGGAGGATGATGGCAGATTCAAGACTAGAAATTTCAACGGCAGGCTCGAACGCCCCTTTGAAGGATGTGAAGACAAAGTGAGATGGCCAGGCTGACTTTATAAATGCTCTGGGAGATCAAAAACCTCCTGGCAGGGGTCATGCTTTTCCTGACTGGAGAGAATCCAACTGTTAGATGCAGCCTGGGGAGAGCAACCTCTTCTAGGCCTTGTACTGGTGGAACTGCTTTTACAGGCTAGTTTGGGTGATGGGGAGCAAAAGGAGTCACGGATTTTGTACCGTTCTGCAGTTGAGGACCAGCAAGGGGATACTTTGCCTAGAACAGCTGTTATTTTAAGGTTTTAGGAGGTACATGAGAAGAGGTTGGAGAAGCACTGTTCTCCCCCCAGTAAATATTTTCAAGGAGCTTTATGGTGGGGCTGTGTGGAGCTCGAGGGGCTTCCAGCAGTGCATGGGGTTTCGTTTTCTGTATCTCTGCAGTGCCCTGTGGTGTGGGGAGCCCCGAGCCCTGAATCTGAATGAGCTCTGAGGCTCGGTGACGCCAGAGCCGTCCTGCTCCCTGTTTATCTGTGGGTGCTGCTCTCTGCTGCTGTTTTTCATCTTTAATGAGAGCTGAACACACCATAAAATTTTATTGGGTGTTTATGCTAACAAAATTAACTAACAGTTGGTGCTTTAAAAATGCAGCCGGAGCTCTGAGCGCTATAACTGGAGTCTGCAATGGCTTTTTAACTGGTGTAGGACAGAGCAAATGTGTGAGCGCCAATGTCATTTAACAGTAAACCATTTTATATTAGCTTTTTATTGACCAGAACTGATTAATTGGAATTAAAAAAAACCAAACCCAACAACCTTGGTGCAATATGTGCTTAAACAAAATCATGTTTTCAGGCAGTAGATAGCTGGAAGCTCTGTCAAAATTGTGGGGTTAATTTATATCACCAAGACCAATGGGCTGGTAATCAAAATAAATTAGTGTAGCCATTTCGATACTTTAATGCTTAAGTCAAATAATAGGAAGAAGATTTATTTTAGCATTTTAATTATTGTGTTTCCCAATAAACCAGATATAATATCGTGCTGTGAATGTTGTATGGATTGCTTGAGGCCATGACTTCAGTGAAAGTACAAAGGACCTCTAGGCTACAGAAAAAGAAAAAGGAATTAACTTCAGACTCAATTTCTTGTTCATTAGAATGCATTTGGCTTATTTCTATATTAGTGCTGTTAAGTAAACGTAGGGAAGCCATTTGCTTTCATTCATTCATTTATTTAGTGCTTTTATTTATTTTCCCCATTCTTACTCTGGATAGAGTTTGATGTTTATGATCTTTACATTATGCTGGGGATTTTTATGCAGGTTTTAAAACAAAATAACGAGATTGACATGCTGAGGTGTTTATATCTCTTTTGGTAAATGAAATACTTTTAGTTAGCACTGATTTACCACATATTTACCTAGGTATAGGTAAGGCTGATTTGTATTTCATGGTGTTGCCAGAAATCAAGTTTGACTAAGAGACTTGTGCTAGCACTCAGGCTGTCCTGATTCCTGGATTAAGCCCCGAGTTACACTGGGATACTGGCCAAGTAGTTTAGGCTTTACATTTTCACATTGTCACATTATCATAGATTCCAGCTGATTTTCAAGGCCAGATGCTGCTGCCATCAAGAAAACATTCTCCAGCCTGCTTTTAGCCTCCCACTGTAAGCATGGTCTTGGGGATCTAACGTGAACTCACAGCATTTTAGTGGTAGTTGCACCTCACCGAGACTGGGGCAAATATTCTGCCCATGCTTTATTTTATTCTGTTAGTTAAAATAAGGCTGGGCACTTCCCTTGTATGGTCTGTGAGCTCTTTGGTGGAGGATAATAACTTAGTACCCCCCTAAGCGGGATTCTCATCTTTATTGTTGTCCTTACATTATTATGCTTAAACTCTGAGAATTTAGCAAACTTTAGTGTTGTTAAGAATATATTCTCCTTTGAAATGGAGGAAAAGAGATGTAGGAGGGACAGAAATATAGGAGATTGCACGGTCCCTATGCTGTATTGTGACCTGCAAACCTTGCTCCAGAAAAGGACATTGGAGGGAAACATACCCAAAGGATTGAGTTGTGTTGCAAGCACAGAGAACATGGAGGTGAAGAGTGGAGTGCATCAGTGCTTCAGCTCGCTTTTAAGGAGGATTTTTAAAATTATGAAACTGTGGGTAATTTAAAAAGAGAGCATGTACAGTACTCCTTGTCATGCTTTCGAGTAGGCAGAATGAAATACGGTGCAGCAAAGCTGAGGCTTGTCCTTAGAGCCCCAGGAAGAATACTGGAGGCTGACAAAGGTGCTGGACGGCTCTCAGCTCTGCCCACAAGCTGAAAAGGGGCAGGACGTAAACATGTTGAGGTCAGCTAATTTGTTTAGTTGCAGATGGCATCTAAAATTGGAATGCTAGGAAGAGGCTGAAATTATGGCAGGCAGACGTGTGCTGCTGGTAATTTACTGCTACTCAGGGCAGCAGATACACCATATGCTTTTTGTTTGATTTTTGTTTGGGTGGGTTTTTTTTATATGATAGTTTATGCTAGGCTTTTGACCTGTGTTGGACTTCCCCTTAGCATCCCAACATCCTAGTGTTTGCAGATTTTTAGTGCAGCTTTTCATTCCAGTCGGATTTTGCTGGATAACGACCTCACACAGAGCCTTTGCCACTGCTTTATTTCTGTTCCCCTAAGTGGAGGATCAGACAGTTTTTCATAAGTTTCAAGTCCAGGAAAGGTCCAGCAGCAGGGACTCACATCAGTGTTAATTCTATTGCAGCACTCCATAGGAGAACACTGGTTGCCTATTTGGATTCAATTGAACACGAGGCTCTCCAGCCAGAGAGCATAATACTGCTTCCTACATCAAAGAACTTACATTTAAAATTTGTTCACTGGTTTATGGTTATCCCTCAAGTTGAGGATTTTATTCTTCACTTTTTACTCTTGCTGCTTAGCACTGATTCCTCTGTGTGGTCCCATTGATTGTCATGCAGCTTCTCTTACGCTGCTTACCATGAATCGGGGTTGCCTCTGGGGCCCAAGGAAAGCACACAGTGTGATGTATTTTCCTTGACACTCTTGCGTTGCCTCACTGCCAGTCCTCCTCCCTTTTGCACAACTAGTCTGCCAGCAGAGAGGCCACCAAGATTTTTCAGTCACTTACTCCCAAGTTTAGCCATGCCTTATTGTTACACATCTCTTCTCCAGGTCAGAAGTGTTCCAGAATATT
Organism: Actenoides lindsayi; assembly: GCA_025331215.1. Taxonomy (NCBI): domain Eukaryota; kingdom Metazoa; phylum Chordata; class Aves; order Coraciiformes; family Alcedinidae; genus Actenoides; species Actenoides lindsayi. The sequence goes on from WTSP01026436.1 coordinate 27,668, forward strand.
CAGAATTCCAGAATATTTCAGAATTTCCCAGGTCCTGCTCTCTGCATGCCCTGTACCTTCATATTGTCTGATTTTTTTTTTCCAGCTTTAATCACTTGAGTTATCTTGATACTGCTAAAATTTCCTAAAGCTGCAGCTGTATTACAGAGCGTATCTGCACCTTGCCTGTTGTCTTTCACATCCTCTTTTAGGGTTCATTCCTTCTTCCTTCCTATATCTGCTCTGCTCCTACTGTTAGTTTTGGGGTTTGATTTTGTTTGTTTGGGGTTTGTTTCGTTTTGGCTTTTTTGGTTTTGTTTTGTTTATTTGTTGGTTTGGTTTGGATTTTTTTTTTTATTGTTTTGGGTTTGTTTTGTTTTGTTTTATGGAAGGGGAGGGCACTGAATATTCCACTTTACAAAGAAGTTAATTTACTCGTGGTGACTAAAACCAGGTGGTTTTCCCTTACTTTAAGTAGTAAAGGAAATTTGCTTGTACTCTTTGTTCATATGTGTGGACTGTTGCCTGTAAATGGCGTTTATAGCATAAAACATAAATTGCCTTGCTGATTTGTCCAGCTCAAGGATACTGAAGGACTGATTTGGATTGAAACACAGATACTTTCATATGGGCCACTGAAAAGGTAGTGAGGGCTTTTGGCCGCTAAAGCTTGGGCTTTTACAAAGGTATTCCAAGCTACCACTCAGAAGCTGCACCTAGAATTTCTAGCCATGTATGATCATAATGAAGGTGATGAAGGTATTAGCTAAGGATGGGGGGGAAGAAATTGTTTATGGACCCGCAGACTCTTAATTGATGGCAGTAATTCAAGTGCGTTTGGTTTTGTTGTGGGTTGGGGTTTTTTTTCCCCCTCTTTTTTCCCCCTCTTTGCAGAGCAGTAGAAAACTTCGATGCTTTTTTATGACTTTAATGGAAAGTAATCAATGCTGTGCACCATCACAGTATTATGATAAAAATACCTCAGTTAAAACTATCTTTGCCAGCAAAATACTGTGAGTGACCTCCAATGTTTAGCCTTCCTCACATATTTTCCTGCTGTAGATTCATTATGTTTTACAGCATATATTTTGCATCAGAGAAGTTCTGATTGGCAGCCGATATGGAGTATCTGAAAGAGAGGGAGGTTATTCTGGTTTTGGTTTAAGCACAGAAGAGATGTCCAGGTTTAATTTCCTGTAATGTCAGCAGAAGCAACATACCTAAATCTCTTAACTGATGATGGAAGAATTGCCTCTAAAGTTTTTCGGTGTAAAGCATAAAGTTTATTAAGAACCCTGTAAGGAAGAACTATGGTTCCTGGTGCTTAAAATTTTAGAGATTGTACAAAAACAAGGCCTCCAGCACTTAAATTACAGTTTGAAGTGACATTACCACAAATAACTTATTCTTTCTTGAAAGTTCCTCTCTTAGTTCCTTGTAAGCCTTTGTTAGATTTGGGGTTGATATGGAGATCATCTAGAAGAAAAATATTAGAATCAATATTTTATTCAATAGAAGCTGTCACTTACATACTCTCTTATACTTTGGAAATAGCAATTTAAGAGTTAGGAGAGAGCTAGCAAATTACAGTGTGGTCCTACCACTGTTAGTCCCAGACTTAGCAACTAAATCAAGACTGTAACACCATTCATTTCAGCAGTGACTGTACCCAGCTGAGAAATAGCTCTTCTTTGAAGAGGCTGAAGCATACAGATGCACCCAAATACTAAAATAAGCTGACAAAAATGTAGGTGTTATCAAAGCAAAGATGTATGTTTACATTGTGTTGTAGAAAAGGTACCCGCTGTCCCATGAGTTGTTTGAAAGCCAGGATGTGTGATCGCAGCAGCAGCAGCAGCACAGAGTCCATGTGATAGTATTTGCCAAGAAAGGGATTGTTTCCACGAGTGGAAAGGGTATTATGCAGCATCACTGAAAAAACACCACCTTTCTGCGGTGTAGATGTGAATGGGTCTTCACGTTTTGGCTACATGTGTGTTGTAACAGCATACTATAACAGCATTCCTAAGCATGAAATTGGTTTTTCCAAGGTTTCCAATTTAATTTAATAAAATGAAAAAGGAAACAAACAAACAAACAAACAAAACCCAAACAAAACAAAAAAAATCCCAAAACCCAACAACAAAACTGTGTTGTATGTTTGTCTGCCAGCACCAGCAGCATGTCTTGGAGATTCTGGGACAGCTCAAATGATGCTGGGTATCTTCTTTTAAGCAGTGGAGTTGGACAGGCAATACCTAAGATCCCACGACAGTTAGTGGAACACAGTAGAGTCTAGAGAGTGATCAAGCTCGCTATAAGGTTGCTGTGGACTGGCTGCTCCCTAACTTGCTCCTTATATTCCACTGACTTTTTTTACTATATCCCTGTTGACTACAATAGAAGTTTAGACACCTGGCACTTATAGAAGCACCTAAAACACAGGCATCCAAATCTCAAATTGCATCCTTCTTGTAGCTTCAGCCTTATCTACTCTGTTATTAGTTGTCAGCGTGGCTACAAAAAGCAGGGAAGAATTATGGTATTAAATCCTTGCCTGTCATTTCCCAAGAGTCAGGACATTTCTTGTGGGTCAGGATGGATGACTGAGTACTAGAGTGTAATCAGCATACCTGAGATTGATTTATGTATAAAAATACAAGGCACAGCAGTCAGACCTTGGGGAAAAATGACCGGTTTTGTTTTCCTAAAATTCAGGTTTCAGAAAAACTTGGGTTATTCCAGTCAGGGTAATTGTGGCAGCAGACTTTGGCTGATGTCTGCATTTCAGCCTTGATGAATCCTTGGACAGGCAGCCTATTGTCTGGACCAAGAGAAAAGGGATGCTTACATCAATTGGGAGATATATTTTTTCTCTTTTTGTTTGTTTTTTTGGTTGTTTTTTTTTGTAAAGGTTAATCTAGCCAAGCCAATCCTTTTGAAATGGATGAATAAGGGTTGCAAAAATGCTGATATCGGTGCACAGAAGATTTATGAATCTCTATGTGGAGTGGAAGGCAGATGTAGATAAAACTGGCAAGATTAAATCATGCTTTGCCTGTAACTGCGAGTGTGATACCAGCATTGGTGTCTTCGACTGTGAGGTCCTTGGGGAGCCCTGTAAGGCACAGTGCAATCATTAGCTGGTCAGCTACTACTCAGGCCATGCCTTATTTCATAAACGTTGCTGTAAATAAATTTAATCAATAATGAGATCTTGTATTGAAATACACACTTCTTTCTGCTGATAGGGTATATTTTTTTGTCACAGCAGATTGCCCTCCCCTTACTGCTCTAAAAACTGAAGATGGGGTGTTAACTTCAGTGTTCAAAGGGGTCAAGGCTCATTCTCCACTCCCTTAATATGGGTTTAGTGCCAGCATGGAGACGTTTCCCTTGGTCTTGTTGTCATAACCTCAGTGAACTTGATCCAGCACATGGGTGGTGGTAAAGAACAACCAGGCTGTGTCATTACTGCTAACAGTTCTTGTTATATTAACAGGCATTATCCTACCCTGTTTTTTTTTTTTGTATATTTAGGAAATCAAATATAAATTATTGGAACCATTGAGATGAGCAAGTGTTTGGAAGGTTATTTTTCATGAAATATAACTGGTTTTAGTCTTTTTCTGGTAGGTGGCTTGGTTACATTTACAGTTGTGGGTTTTTTTTAAATTTAGTTGTGCTTTTTACAGAAGATGTATTTTTCCAATATCTCTATGGCTAAGTGATAGAATAATTTGCAAAAAGCAGTGGGGAAAAACATCAACTCTCAGAGGAAAGCAGTGACACATTAGATAGTTATTTTCAAAACTCTGCCAGAATTCAGTAAACTGTGTTTTAGAGGCATTATCGTCAGAGGGGAGGAGATTAGCAGTGAAGGAAGAGGCAGTCATCAGCTAGGATATTTCTGTGGACTCCGTTGCTGGAGTGTTTCAGCTCCTCAAAACCTCTAATGAGATTTTCTTCAGATAACTACTGATTGCTGTTAGATTGGATTGGATTACATGAGATTAGTGTTACTCCAGTTTTACAGACGGTGGAACTGAGAAACAAGGACAGCAGGGACTGGGTTTTGAAAGATATTTAGTCACTTATGTATTAAAACATGACATTTTGTGGTCTCTACACAAGTGTCTGCCATTACATGGGAGATAGGAGCTGTTTGTAGAGTTTTTCCTTTTTGATGTTCTTGCTTCTTTCTTTCTTTCTTTGAGTATGTCAGGAGTGTTTTCCTGAAACTTAGGCCATGTAATTTTGAAGCCCGCTTTACTCTTCAGAGTTCCTCTGGGCAGTCTGTGAATGATGGAAAGAAAGGAGTCCAAGCTCCACCATTGTCTATCAATAAACCAACCACTCTATTTTTCTTCTGGCTGGCAAAATGAAGATGTTTCTACTCAGGTGGTCTAGTGGCATTGCTAGAGACCACATTGAAAGGCCACAATAAGGTATCCCCAGAGCCATCTCTTTTTCAGGCAAAACAACCCCAAGTCTCTCAGCCTTCCTTCATAGTAGAGGTGTTCCATCCTTCTGATCATTTTTGTGGCCCTCCTCTAGACCTACTTAACAGGTTTCATAGAACTGAGTTACATAAGACCTCCTACATGTCCAAGGGTGGTGGGCATCTCAGATAGAAAGAGTTTCTAAATGTCCACCTAAAACTCTGAGAGACTGAACTGGAGTGGAGGTTAAAAACATGCCTAAAAATCAAATGAGATTTGGTTTCTCCTGTTAATATCTGTCCAGACACCCTTTAAAAGAAAGGCATGATCTTTCCCTGCCTCTCTGGTGAAAAAAAATTGTTGATGTATCTAGGGGAATACAGGACAGTGTGAATCTGGAGCAGACGGGAGTCTCCTCTCAGCCCCAAGGGAGAGAAGGGTGCAGAATTTAAGATGTCCCATTCTTTAGCTTTTCCTGAGGGGCTGCTGTTGAGCAGTTTCAGGAGGTTTCAGGCTAGTTTTTAGGAAGTCCCTGTGCAACAAAATTACAAGATCATATTTTGAAGTGCTTGATTCTCTGCAAGGCAGCACATATAATCTAGAGCTTTGGACTTTACCAATGTTTTGCTCTGCTACTAAGTTTTCTGTGGACTCTTCACCCTGAAAATTATAGTCTTCCTATACTTTCTACGTATTGTAAAATATTATGGATGTCACACAGGTAAGGAGCACTGATGCCCAGAATTGCTATAGGATGAATACAGAATATTAGCCATTGTTTATTATTTGTAAGGTCACAATCCTGCAAAGGGATCTCCTGTTTCATCTGGTTGGGTCTGATGGCTTTCTGCACGGCATGCCCATGATGTTTGAGAAGATGTAAATCTTTCACTTGGCTGAGCAAAACTTCTCCAGGACATGTAATTAGCTCCAGCTTTTACGGTCCTGAATGAAAGTCCCTAAAAATTTCTCTCCTTCACTTTCTTCCTGTGTTTGCTGCCTGCAGAGAACAGGAGCAGAGGGCTGTTTAAGCTGTTTTTTGCTGACTGCTACTTGGCAGCTTTTCACAGAGGACCTCCATCCCCCAGCACTGCCTATGGGTGGGGAAGCAGAGATGCCTGTCTTGAGTGACGCGCTGAGGTCTCCTTATTCAAGCCCAGTTTTTCATTCACTTGGATTCATATACACCATGCTAATCACTAGATTGCTTTGTTACTCCTTAAAATGTTTGATCATGAGATTCTGGCTTTTTTTTTTTTTTTTTTTCCTCTTTGTAATATCCCTGTTTTCCCATTTCCTTCATTGTGTGAAAAGGAAAAAAGGCAGTGGAAGTTTTCAGAATACATTTATGCTTATTTTTCTGTAAGCTGACTTGCCTCCTCCTGCCTTGCTGTGGCTTGTAATGAATTTGAGATTTTTAAAGCAGTGATCCACACCATTAAAGCGTCATGCTGTCTAACCAGGCAGACAGTTTCTGCAAAGCTGCCTCTCCCTTCAAATAAAGATCAGAAAATACCAGACTAAGAAAACCACGCTGTTTAGGAATGAATAGCATGTTTTACTGAAGCAGAGCAAGGGGGCTGCAGTGACGTGCAGTTGGTGTGCGTCATCTTCTCTTGCACATTAGTTGCGCTCATGAATTGATAGCTGGCCATAGCTGGCTGCTAGTTTAAGATCACAGCCCTGCCCTGTGCTTGAGGACAAAGTTTCAGAACAAAAAGTGAGTGTTATATGAGCAGTTACAGCACATCTTGATCTTTGGGTATAGCCAAATACCCCAAGGGAAATTCAGGAAAGCAGAAGGAACAGAGATGACTGTAAGGCTGCTCAAGCAGGCACTAGCTTCCAGCATCCCAAAAAACTACTGTGATAGCCAGAGATCAGCAGTAATGGACCAGTTGAGTCTCAACACTGTCATGACCCTCAAGAGTCAGAGTTAGCTCAGGACGTGGGACACCTAACTCTGGCAGACCATTCCCAGCAGAAAGTTACCCTTTCTCCTCCCCCCTGGGGTGAGCTTTGGGTGATTTTTGAGGCCAGAGAGGAGTTGCAGCACTATATTTTTTTCAGCCCACATGGCTCTTCTCATCTGGGCCCTTCTTGTTCACTGGGTGGCTGCCAAACATTGCAGCTCCCTCCTGCCACAGTGTATCACACAAGGCATGTCCACGCATTTCCAGTTTAGCAAGCTCCCTGTGCTCTTTGCCCTTCACAGCACTCCAGTGATGGAGATCCTGTTCTCTGGGGTGTCAAGAAGTATTCATATACCAGTGGCAAGTAGAGACTGTTGCATGACGTGGAATATGTAGCATTCCATCCACCTCCTGTGCTACTTTTAAGGCTCCTTCTCTCCTCCTGCTCTGAGCAGAAAGTCTCAAGCTTGGTTGAGAATCAGGACTGTTCTGTCTAATTTGGTTTTATCTTTTGGCAGAAGCAAATTAACTATTTTCTAATAAAATCCAGATATAATAGTAAGTTGCATACTGAATTTCACGCCTTTCTCTTTTTTAACTTCTTTAATTATTGTTGTGTTATAGATAAGCTACATGATTTTTTACCCTAGGGAAAATAAACATTACTGGTCCTGACTATTCTATTTTTGCCTGTCCCTTGATTTGTGGGCTGTGCTGTAGTTTCCGCTCAGGTTTTGCTGATACGTTCAGCACTTCTTGTGGGTTTGCATATTTGCAAGATGAGAACTGGTGTCAAGCTATCCTTTTTTATTCTCTTCAGCTTTTCAACTTGGATCTTGGCCTCTCTTTGGTAGGTTGAATGGCCCATATTTGCACCCATTAACTGTTGTCTTGGGGTCTGAGGGGTTTGCATTCCCGACCTGAGATTGCCTCTGTGATGGGACTGTTTCCAGAAGGGCTTTAGCCTCCCACTGGAGAAAAATGAGGTTATTTATTTATCAAAGTTAGGTAGCTACATATCACTTTTTGAAAATACTAACTGAAGCATATATATACATATTTTCTTTTCACTGTGGAATTAATCTATTTAGAAATTAAAAAAAATAAAGCTCCCTTTGATAAGAAGAAAGCATTTACCGTGACATCCATTTCATCCTACCCCTTTCCATCTGAAAAGGCTTAAGTTGCAACCTGTTTGGTTTTCACTTAGTTCTGTAAATCTCTTTTAAAGTTCCGTTCACAGTACAGTGCAGAAGGTAACAAAAAAAAAAAAAAAGACACAGAGATATTTTTATATGCTAAGGAGGCTGCTTCAGACAGAGGCAATTAACTGGCATTGTACAGCTCATACAAGAAAATCAGGAGATGTGTACTGAAGATTGGTCTTTGAAAATGTGGTTAACAGGCAGAGCTTGAGACACTCCTACTGCAGCAGATAGGGCTTGAGGGCACAGTCATTTGGTCCTGGCTCCCAAACAGTTTCCTTACTGCAAACCGAGATGAGGCCTTGGTTCCTTCCATCCTCAGATTGACCAATATGGGGTGATTTTGCTCCATGCTGGATGGAGGCATCCCAGAACTCTCTTACATAAAGGTAGTGATTCTTTTTTTCTTTTCCACTATCCTGTCCTGACTCGTCTCCCCCCCGCCCCACTCAGTACCTACTGAATTATTTTTGGGTTATTTATCAAAAAATAAAGCGAATCCCTGACTGTTTTACTCATTACAGCTCTGTGAAGCTGATGAGAAATGCTGCCAAACAGAAATCCCCTGCTGCCTGGGAGCAGCCTGTTTGAGAGGGGTGAACGACCTCCCACAGATTCATGGCTACTGAAATCAGCCCCCCACTCCTGCTGACCACAAGCTTAGGATTTAGTTCAGCTCACTGGCTGGTGACTCAAACATAAAGAATAGTATCCACCTGTATCATCTTTGTGCAGTAATCGCATGTGACCAAATTCTTTGCTGGTGTTGGTGGTGCTGGGGTCAGTGGAAACGTGTTTGTCCACAACAAGCAGAAATTTTGGCACTGCTTTGTTGGTAAATAGTCAGACGCCCCCAAAGAGGGCTCATGTGTGTGCCAAGAGCTGCAACTGCTCAGAACCAAAAGGTAGAATGTCTGTGGGGATGGCAGACTGGTTGGATCTAACCCAAAGTCCAGTCATCCAACAAATAAAATGGTAAGAAAGGGAAAAAACAACTACTAATGCCTCTGCAGATTAAAATACTGGGAAAGGGTCCTACGTCAGGTCTACCAAAGGTATACAGGTCAACTTCCTTCTGTGATGCAAGAACCTAAATCATCTTTAAGCAGCTGGGCAGCAGTCCAGCAAAAGCCAGATTTGTGCTCTGCACAACAGATTTTCCCTGATTCATCCCGAAACATTGCATTTCTGGGGCATGTTTTATACATATAAAATATTGCTAGGAAAGCTAAGATGGAAAATTCACAGCTACCTTCTCAGACAGGAGCTGGGAGGTCTCTGTCTACATGTGATTTTTCTAACACTTTTTTTGCTGACTTAGAAACCCAGAAACTTGGGCTTGTCATGCAGATTTGTGACATACCTTGCAGATGGGTGGGACCATAAGGCAAGAGGTGATTTATTGCCTTGCATCAGTACAGTTTTTCACTGAGAGAGAAATTACGTGTGTTGTTAAATACATAAAGTAATTCAGCCTGATACCATATATTAAAAATCAGGGATTAGCTCAGGCTGTAAAATTCCTTTAAAATTAAGTATTCGGGGGGGATCCAAAGTGGGAACACTCACACCATTGCAACTAACCATGGAACAAGTCAGACCAACCAGAGCAGTGACAAATGTTTCTTAGGTGCCTCCCAAGAGGAGGACCAGAAGACCAATCACCTCAAGTGTATGTGTACCAGTATATGCAGCCTGGGGAACAAAAAGGACAAACAGGAACTCTGTGCCCAGTCAGAAAGTTATGATATCATAACAGCAACTGAAACATAGTGGAATAAGTCATGTGACTGGAGAGTCAAAATGGATGGCTATGGGCTGTTTTGTAAAGATAGGCAGGGAAGAAGAGGAGGAGGACTTGAGCTCTATGTTAAGGAGAAACTTGAATGTATAAAAGTCATCTATGGTGTTTGTGGAAGCCCTGTTGAATGCCTCTGAGTCAAGATCAGAGGTGTCATCCCTAAAGATAAACTTACAGTAGTCTCCTGCTACTGACCTCCAAACCAAGATGACAAGGCCAACAAAGCAATATTTGGGTCACTTAAGCAAGCTTTGGGTCAACAGAACCTGCTTCTTATGGGTGACTTCAACTACCCAGACATTTGCTGGAAGAACAATACAGCAGCTCATATATCAAGTTCCTGGAATGCATAGGAGACTGCTTCCTCATACACCTGTTAGATGTGCCAACCAGGAATGAGGCACGGCTGGACTTGCTACTCACAAACCAAGAAAAGCTGCTTTGTAGTATCTCAGTGATAGACTTGGCTGCAGTGACTACAACATTGTAGAGTTTGGGATCCTGCTGAGTATGTTGGAAGTACTAAGACAAAAGTATCATGGTACCAAACTGAATGGGAAAGTGAACACTTTAGAAGGGAGAGCCACCCTACAGGAAGACAGGGATAGTCTGGAAGAGTGAGCCAACAAGAACCTGACAAAGTTCAACAAGGACAAGTGGAAGGTCTTGCACCTGGAAAACATAATCCAAGAGTGCAGCACTGTCTCGGATCTACCCAGCTGGGGAGCAGCCCTGTGGAAAGGGACCTGGGGGTCCTGGTGGACAACAAGGTCAGTCGGAGTGAACAGTGTGCTGCTGCTGTGGCCAAGAAAGCCAATGGGATGCTGGGTTGCATCAACAAAGGCATCACCCGTAGAGATAAAGAAGTCATTATCCTACTCTACTCAGTGCTTGTCAGGCCACACCTGGAATACAGTGTTCAGTCTGGGTCCCTGCTATACAAATAAGATGAGGACAGGCTGGAGAGGGTCCAGAGAAGGGCCACAAAGACAACCAAAGGACTGGGAAGCTGACATATAAGGAAAGGCTGAGAGAACTGGGTTTGTTCAGTCTTGAGAAAAGAAGGCTTAGGGGAGAACTTATCACCATGTTCCATTATTTAAAGGGTGGCTACAAAGAAGATGGAGACTTCCTTTTTACAAGGAGTCACATGGAAAAGTCAAGGAGTAACAGGTACCAGTTACTCCTCAGGAGATTCCCGTTGGACACAAGAGGAAAAATTTTCACAATGAGAACAATCAGCCACTGGAATAATCTCCCCAGGGAAGTGGTGGATTCCACAACATTGGACACAATATATAGCTGAACAGGGTGCTGGGCCATCTGGTCTAGGCTGTGCTTTTGCCAAGAAAGGTTGGACCAGATGATCCTTGAGTTCCCTTCCAACCTGGTATTCTATTAATTTATCTTTACATTCTCAGGTTTTCCTGTTGGAAAACAGGAAAAAGAGGACAAATTGTCCTCTTCAGCTTGCCTCAGAGAAGTTTTGGTCTCCTCCATCACTTGTCCTGGTGTATATCCTCTCTTGAAAATACATATCCGGTGTTTGAAATTCTCTCCTCATTTTCCTAATTACTATGGTTTTGAAAGTTAATTATAGACATTTGTGATGGTTAATTATGCTGGTTACTTGCTCAGTTGACCTGCAGACATTACTTAATTGGTAGAGGCTGAGCTTTTTCTTTTTCTCTTCTTCTTTTTTTCTTTTTTTTTTTCTTCTTTTTCTTTCTTTTCTTCTCTCCCCCTCATTTCTTCTTCTCTCCCCCTCTTTTCTTCTTCTCTCCCCCTCTTTTCTTCAACAGCTCTGTCTTAACTTTTAATCTACTCTGGATTAAGCGTGTGTTGCTGACAGGTTCAGGTCTGGTGATCTCAAGGGCTACTTCTATTAAACGAACCTCTCCTCTTTGTTTCTAGAGATGGGGTTTGTGCTTTGGTAACTAAAGCCTGTGTGTTCAGTGCCATCTTCTATAGGAGCTTCTCTAGTTTCTAGTATGTTTTATTCAGGCATGTCGCTCATAGTAGAAAAAATTCAGTACCTGTTTGAAAGCTGCAGAGTAAAGTCAGGCATTGGAACATTTGAACCTGTAATACAGGCTGTCTGTGTGTTAGTGTGGCTAATGGAAGAACAGAGACTCTGCATGTCTCAGTAATAATAATGCAGTACATTAGCCTATGAATCAGTGTTGACTAAGCTGGTATGATGTTGCTTGAAATATTTGAAGGCAGAGCTCCGTCAGCCAGTCCTGAAGTTTTTCTTGCAGTGTTGCTCTTGCTGCAAGGACACCAACATGCATGGAAGTGACCCATGCCCCTGCCATGCACATAAACCTAATGCAGTAGTAACAGAGAGATTTGGGGGTTTTTCCCCTCATAATATTGAGAGAATTCCACTTCAAGTTTCATACCAGTAGAGTGTAGAAGTGATTAATGGTGTAACTGGATCCAGCCCTTTTTTCTGTTTATTCAAGTTTTTCACACAGGGAGCCAGAATACCTAAAAATCTATATAGGATGAGGTTTCAATTCTGTACTTTTTTTTTTTTTTTCCCCGTGCATGAGTCAACTGCTGAGACTGGAGCTGATTAAAAATCAGAATTTATCTTTCCTCCAAAATTTTGTCAAAATTGGTATGATTGTGTAAACAGAGCTGGTTTTCTCAATCTGTTCCAGTGGAAATCTTCTGCCAGATCTTGTTGAAGAACATATGGATCCTAAAACTGCTGTGACTGAGGAATGAGGCAGTTGTCTGCTTGTGCGTTAAAAAAAAATAATTAAAAAACCCCATCCACAACAACAACAAAAGCTGTATTGGGACAGCCTTACACAAAACTAGATTAAAGAAATCATAATATTAAATAAAATAAATACATTTATTGCCTGTGAAGGAAAGCTGTAGGTGTGTGACAGAGGCATATTCAAACTCAAGATGCAAAGCCTGCTATCAGGGAGCTGAATGTGCTGTCAGATAAACAAAAAACACTGTAGAAGGCAACACATTGATAGTAAACATTCAGAGAGATAATATATTCCAGATAAAAGACAAGCATCCTAATAGATATCCATCAATTCAATGCACCAGATTAAATCATGGAAGTGTACATTCTTACAATGAGTTTATGTATCTTCCAATAGCAATGCTGAATTTGGCTTATTGCCTCTGTTCTTCTTACCTGTTCGTGTGAATAGTATTTCTAACACATTTAACAGGTTAGAGTTTGTGGGGTTTTGCCAGCTTCTGCGGTGTTTCTTTCCCAACACTGACGTCCCAGATGTGATTCCCACATTATTTGAAGTTCATGGAAATTAGATATTTATAGCATCACACTCATTAATTCAAATAGAAATGGACTCCCAAATAGTAAGCACATGTTTCCAACTTTCTTGTGCTCAGTTGCATCAGCCTATTCTTAGCTTATTCATTCCAGGTTCCGAGCAAACTGGATTAAGATGTACATCCATATGTAGTGACAAGTTTGATGCAGTGCCATGGAAGGATAGTTAACTGATTTCCACAGATATGAAAGTATTTGCTTGTAATTAGCAATGAGAAGCATGACAGGATTTTGTTGCAGCAAGGATAAATCTTCAAGTATTGCCAGCACATTTCCCAAAGCTCACCTTATACTGGCCTCTGTGGTTAAGGCAAATGAACAGAATTAGAGAAAATTCAAAGGAAAAAAATGGAACTGGCAAGAGAGGGGCAAAAATCAAGTATCTTTTGAGAAGGTGTCTATCATGGAATCGCTTTGCATTTGAATCACAGTGAGCCTTTTGTTAGAGATGTGTGCAAGCTGCTTTTAAAACTGCTCTAAGATAACATCCCTACTGTTCATCATCCCCCAAAATAAACAATAAATAATGTGTGAAGCATGGAATCGGAGAGACAAAGTATTTTGCTGACTGTCTCATTGTGGGAAGAAGGTGGGATTAGGCTTGTAGGTCCCTGGTTCCCAGTGCTTAGACATTGCTGTCTCTTCTCAGTAGCTGCTGTCTGGGAACTCAGAGCCCCAGATGGCTTTCCTGGGGTGGTTTTGATCCTGAGAGCTCTTGCTGACGGATGGCAGGGATGACCCGGGCGCCTCTGGCTGCTTCTGTTGAGCTAAGAAATGGCAGGAAGATGTAGCTTGGAGCATTCAAGCTGTCTGTTCTGGGGGACGTGCATGTGCCTTGTACCCTGGAGTAAAAGCTTGAAACAGCTTGTTAGAGGAGGTCTTATACAGCTGACTGCTAATTGTGGTAGGAGATTTTTCTGTGCCAGGAGGGTACTGTCTCCAGCTGACCATGAACTGCAGGGGAAGAAGTCCACCTGAGTGTGCAGAACAGATTCCAGCTGAGCTCTGGAGAAACATGGGTGCTGCTCTCAGCCCTGATGCAACTGAGGGCTCTGGCACAGACCGGGGAGGTAGAGAGTCTCCAGTGTGTTAGGCGAGATGATGACCATCACCTTAAATGAATTCTGATCCCTTCTGGACCAAGTCCATTGGTTCTCTGTTAACAGAAAACAGAATTATTTAGTGTGGCCTGAAACCAGGGTGCCAGTAGCTGGCTGGAAGTCTGTTGCCACTGTGGTACAACTTGTCCCTTTCCTGCTGCACTCCTCGTGTTAGAGCACTCTTCAGATTGCTACCCTGTAATCTGCCAGCAGCAACTTTTGGATTGGGTGTTAATGGGATTAAATTAATTGTTCCTGGTATCCCCAGGCACAGTGCTCTCTTCTCTGCTGCTGCTTCCCTATGTGGTCTCTTCTGTAACACCTGGTCCTTATGGAGAGGCAGCAGGAGAAGGGGACGTAACGTCCCCATGCAGAACAGCCTGCACATGTCTGTTCCCTTAGACTGACGGGTTGCCTTGACTTCTGCAGACTAAATGTGCCTGGGACAGTGCTCAGCCTCTGGCGCTATCCGGCATAAACTGCCTGCACCTCTACTGCTGACCTCTCGAGCCTCCCAAAAAGGATGCCGATTGCTTCTCAGCAATGGGCCAGCACCCGTGCTGATCCCCACCCAGCACCCAGCAGTTGCCTGGGGGGAGCACTAGGTGGCAAGGGCCAAAACCCCACCTGTGATTCTGTTAACAATTTAACTTTCTAAAGTCCACAGTACTAGTGCCTATGAATGGTCCTTGACACTGGTTTGTTTATTAGCACAGAGACGTGTGGCCCTTTCCCTTTTTTCTTTCAGAGGATCAGTCCCATAGTCATGCCCAGTGTTCCTGGATGCACAAGGGGCAGGAAGATGCCAACATTGTGAGGCGTTAGTGAAGACAATAATTTTTTCTTAAAGTCATGCAATTTCCTGATTTGTCTATATGGCTCCAAGTTAGGACTAAAATACAGAGGGAAAACCTCTCCTAAAGTGTTTTGCTTACTCTCAAAAGTCAGAAAGTAGTTTCTTGGTGTCTTCAGAGAATGGCAAAATGAAAGGACTGAAAATGAACACTAGCATCCCAAAGGCACCTTGGCTTGTTTTCAATGTCTTTTCAAGGTAGCCATTCTGTTACTTAGATAATGGAGACACTTGGGCAGAGCTTCTTCTTTAAAGACCCATGAATGGATAGACTATGTGTCAAAATGCAATTTAAAAATAAAAAAGGCACAGAATAAAACCAGTATATCATTCCATAACTCTTAGTACCATTAAAACAGTCAGCAGGGGATGTAGAACTCACCCAGGAAAGAAAAAGCATGATAATTTTTTCAGAAGAACATAGACTGCTAAATTACTTTGCAGCTTCCAACCATCTGGGGACAAAAATAAAGTATGCTCATCCCTGCTTGAACTGATGAATTGAAACTGCAGAAAAGGACTGGGGTTTTGTCTTGCTGGTCTGCATGTTAATTCAGAGCCTGGAGCTGGTGGATTCTGCATTGACTGAGCATAATTAACACAGTGTGCATGTCGAGAACTTGCCTCTGTGATGTAATCTGAATGGAACTATATTCATTCTGGTGGAAATGGTTGCTCAATGGTATGTATATGAGAGCAAGATCTCTAGTCTGATTTCCTGGAGAAATGAGGTGTTACATGATCACAATGTGGTGTGAATGCACGTTTGCTTCTCCTGCTCCTCCTTGGTAGCTTTTTGATTCAATTGGCCAATGCCAACCAGACCTGATGAAAGGCCAGACAAGCTTCATGAATATCAATGGCTTCATAGAGGAGAGAGACATTTCTTGTGCCTCCATCATATAAAAGGCTGAAGATTTACTCACTGGGACACTGGAGACACTGTAAAAAGGATTAATAGAAACACTTCAGCCAAGGGAGAAGCATCAGCAGGAGTTGATACCTTGTTAGACATCAGAGAATCTAACCATGAGCCACAGAGCCATGGAAGACCAGACTTCAGTAATTCTATTGTCCAGCTATCTAATGTGGTTTTTTTTTCTCCCTTCTTTTTTTTCTCTCTGCTTTTCCAGTCAGCAATATAATGCTATTTTTAAGTGCTATGGGTTACTAACAAATAAGATATGACATCCTGCTTCAGACTTCTGGAAAATGGCCCAGCAAAGAAACTGCTAGCAAAGAAACTGCCATCTAGAGCATGCCGCCTTCCTGAGGCAACCACAGAATAGTGAAGCATCAGGTCTTTACACCTCCCTTTGAACTTGTGGCCATTCCTGCTGTAAGGAAAAGTTGGGCCCTTTGTGGTGAGGAGCAGCTGTTGCTGTGAGGATGGGCTGTGCCATGGTGGGGTTATGAATGTTTTGTAACACAAACTGTGACTTGTGCCCTCAAAACCAGCAGATAAAAGTGGAGTATGTAGTTTTTAGAAGGTCTTGATCATTTTTTGAGTGAGCAGGTTATTTGTAATGTCTAATGAGTTGCTGTGAGGGGTGGGGTTCCTTGGGCAAATAACCACTGTACAAAGTCCTGTGTCTATAGGGCTCATGGTGACCCAGGGAAGGCTGAGCTAACACCCATTAGTGACTCCAATGACAGGACAGAGGGTGGGAATCTGACAATTTGTCAAGGGAAATAATGCTTCACTTAAGTTACTCCATTGTTAATTAATACGTTCATTGTAATCTTACTCCTGTCAGTCAGGGAAGTCCTCCTTGGCCCTTTCTGCAATTGGAAAATGTGGCATGAAGAAGTTCTTTGTCCAGGGTATTTCAGGAGGTCTCTGCTGAAAGGAGGCTTGGATCAAGGTCCAAGGCTCACTTCTGAATGTGTATGAGATGAGATCTCGCCTGGGATCTTTACTGATGGGTTGGAACTGGCCACAAGCATAGGTTACTTTCACCAGGACAGGTTTAGAACTTTGAAGCAGCTTCTATTGTAACCTCAGAGAGATGGTGGACACGGGGGTGGTTAGGAGCTGTTTGTCTAGTTCATTGATTTGAAGAAGGGTCAAGAATTTAATAAATTGCCAACATTTGGGGCCAACAGGCCTCAATAGAAATCTGTTTTGATGAATAATACCCTATGTTCAGACTCACATCTGGCAGCTTTTGTCTTTTACTGTTTGTGAGTTTCTCACCCAAACTCTTTTTGTAGTTAATAATTTAAATTTTGCAGGCTTGCTGTTCACTTTGTTTTGCTCTGTACTGCATTCTTTGAAAAAGCGTGGGAGCTTTCCTCGATATGATAACCAAGACTAGGTATAAAATACCCAGAGAGGTCTTATCACTTCCTTTCAGTGTATAGCAATTATAGTACCACTTTTGATTTATATTATATTCCCCTAGCAACCACACATTTTGTTTGCTGCCTTCATTTCAGCTGCGTATTGGGCTAACAGCTTTGGGATTTTTTTTCTCACAGTAAAAATCCTTAATCTCTTAAACAGCCTCAAATCACTTTCCTGGTCATTGTGAGAAAACTTCTCTTTATTTTTTAATGGTTTTTTTTTTCTGTTATTGCTGCTTTATTTTGTTTGGTTTGGGTTTTTTTTCCCCCAAGATCTGTTACTTTCTTCATTTTTGCATAAGCTTTAAGCTTGACCACTTTACTGGTTCAATACCTGGCTGTATATTTTTTTTAGATTTTAATTTTTAGGTTGATATAGGTGCTCTGTGTCTACTCCAAGCTGATATTTTGCAAACTTACCAACCCTATCCAAGCCTTTTGTGAAGAGTGACTGCTAGCACCCAGAAAGCATTTACTCCATCCACAATACTTCCACTGTTTTTGCTGCTGTTGAATTTCTGCTGTGAATGCCTTCAAGGGAAAATAGCATTTCCCCCCTCCTGCTATCCACTGGGAAGGAAGAACCACTCAGAAGAGTTCATTTCTGCGGGGTGGGTGTTAATTTATTATGGTGTTCTAAATTCATGTATAAACAAACGTTAATTTGAGAGCAGGTGGCTTTTATAGTGGCAGAGCCATCTGTAGGGGACAGATTCTAATTTCATTTCTTTATTTCCATTTCTGTTTCGAGAACACAGCTATTGCTCAGTCCATAGTGCAAAGGCAGGTGGGGCAGCCACACAGGCAGGACCCAGCGGGTGTTGAGGTGCAACTGGGTGCTGCTAACATGGGAGCAGTTTCCTCACATTAATTGCTTCAAAGGCTTATCTCCCAGTTCTCACCCCTCCGTGCTGTAGTTAATGTCCATAGGCTCAAACCCTAAGGCTCCTTTGAGACAGTATTTCTGCAAGCACTAGCCCTGCAAAGGCATTAGGAGAGTAATGAGAGCAGGTGCCAGTGTGTGAGTTAAACCTGGACCTCATTTGCCCATCATCTTTAATAGTTTAATTCCATGAAATGGAGAGGCCAGCCCAGGATCCTCTTGTAAGCATATATTAATCATGAAATCAAGGCTGACTCCCTGCTGTCATTTATGCAGCAGGAGCTGGGCAATTTGAGCCTATTTCAGCATCAGAGCAAACAGCAGCCTTGGCTCGGGCAGCAGATTTGAGCATCAGTGGTGCCAAGCAGATGCACGTGTGTATGGGAGGTGTTTGGGAAGTGTGGGTATGGGAAATTACATTTTGGTTTGTGATCCATCAACGTTGTGATTGTATCATCTTGAGAAGGTTACAAGCAAAAAAGAAATCAGCTTGTTTTGAAAATGCATGTTAAATGTGAAAAGCAGAAAAGAATGGAGCATATAGGTAGAATTGGGTATTCTAGCACAGTTTCCAACCCAGGAACATGGGTCCTTCAAGTGGAAGGCTTTGAAAAGTCTTCTTTCTTCATGTGAGGCTTTCAAGGAGTGGGAATTATCCCCTTACCATTCATTTTGTAAGGCATGACCCTTGGCTTGTTTTGGGTTGTTTTGTTTGGGTTTTTTTTGAGGAATAGTAAAAAGAAGAAACATAGGCATTTTAAGCACAAGATTTAGGAGTTATGTTCTCTTGCTCAACATGTTTGAGACTGTGACTATTTTGACTTTTGCAAGTGCTTTGAACAGATTCAAATACAGGATGCTAGAAGACAAGGAAATCAACAGGTAAAATGTAATGTTAAAGCTGAAGTAGGAAAACACCGAGAAATATCTGTGCAGTGTAAGAAAACAAATAATTTCTGAATTGTACCATCCCATGGGTATGTGACATGAGGGCTATAAATGGGCTAGGAAGACTGATCCCATTTCCCTCTCTTTGCACGTCTCTGGAAGCAAATAATTTTCTTTTCATACTGCTCATCTGTGTTTGTAATTGATGGCATTTATACCATCAGGAACAAGAGAAGTTTTGCAGTAATTTTGCTGAATTTTTATTAAAACTGAATGTGCATTACACTTAATTCAAAAGCCCAATCATTACCTTTATTATTCATGGGAATACACTTGTTCCTGTGACCTTGGCACCTCAGGTAGTGCCCCAGGACATTTTCTCTCATTGTCTAGGTTTAAGCAAGATGATTATGAAGATAATTTTATGATTTATATAGCAAGAAAGGAAAAGGAATCCTGTGTAAAACTTTGGGCAATCTCTGCTTTAATACTAAATAATTACTTAGTTTTAAATGTAGTAGCAGAGGACATATTTTTGAAGGATGAGCATGGAAGAGTTTTGGCTGCAGTGATGGTACTATGCATCCCAGCCAACAAACTTACAGAAGAAATCTCAGATGCATTGGGAATTTATTTGGAAACTTATTCTATCCAGAATAAGCCTTGAAAACCTGTTATAGAAAACCTTTGGATCAGGTGCTACAAATTTGAAGTCACCACCAGTAGCAAGGTCTTTGAGAGACAAAGCAACAGCCTGACAGAGTGAATGGTCCTGAAAATCCACAGGCTTTAATTTGTAGACAATTTCCTTGTAGACTACCCTTTCCAGAGGGTGTTTCTGTGTATTGCTGGACTTCTTCATGCTGGCTGATGACTGGCTTCTTTCAGCCCACACAATTTCAGTGTAGGTGTGGGGTGAGATGTAATATTGCTTCAACACTAGTGGACTCCTGAACAAACTTCTACTCCGCTATCTTGGTTGTTTCCCACTAACTGCTGAACCTGAAATTCACAGCTCAGATTAGAGAGATTAAAAACCAGGATGAACATCAAATGTTCAAGCGCAAAGGTGCTTTTCCATCTTTCACCCTCTTAGCCATTTCCACTGCCCTTTTCTTCAATCAATCAGCAGGAAAAAATATGGATTTGTAAAGCATTCACTAGTTGTATTAATCTCCATGGTAATTGCATGTCTTTCAAGGCCCAGAAGTCCTCAGGGCTTTTTAACTCATGCTGTGTCCTGATACAATGGAAGGATAATAACTCAAGGTGATATATTTGTGAGGCAGTGACCATCAGTCAACTGAAGTGAGTTTCCCTTTGGCAAGAGCCAGGCCATGCCAATGGTACTTCTGAAAATCCCACCCTCTGTCTGTACCAGCCATAGCCCTCAGGTGTAACTGTTGTAAGCAGATGAAAAAAAATCCTGAACATTATAAACCACTCATAATCTATCGTAGCATAAGCTTTTCATTTTCATCTTTACAGTTTCGATGTTTGGATGGTTTCATTACTTTTGAAGTGTTTCTGAGAGTTGCGCTTGGTGTCTTGAACTGTGGAGTTTCAGGCGTATCCTTGAAAAAAACTTGGATTTGGCCACATTGACTTTATAAATTCCCCAGTCTGACTTCAAGCCATGAGGCAGACTGGAAGGATTAGTGAGGGATGCACCCTCACTACTTCTCTGGAAAGAAGCAGAGTCTTATTCACAGTTCTGGACCTTCCGCAGTGCTCAGCATAGCTGATAATGCTGTTCTGCTGTCCTACAGAAGGATGGTGGCAGCACTCCAGGAAAATGTTTTGTAATGATTGATGCTTTTCTTTGAGGACAGTGCATGGAGTCCTGCTGCCCTCTCTGGATTTCCACAGCACTGTAGTCTCACCCTTCCCCTGCATCACTCAACTCAGCTGCCCCATGAGGAGGCTGCCCTCTCCAGAGACAGCCCTGATGTCACCTCTGATCTCTGTCTATCCATTCAATTTGAGTTAGCTGAACCCAGGGAGCAGCATGGTAAAAGTTTTATCTGTAGGAAACTTTCTGTTTTCCTTGGGAACTCTTGCATGTTGCAGCACTGATGAATTACCTGTCTTCCTCTCCATTTCCCATAGGAGAAACCATCTTATCACTATGACCTCTGCAAAATTCCCCTTCTGCTTCACAGGTGCACGCTGCCTTTTCTCTCAGATGGTCCAAGTGGTTAAGATCATTTGTTACATTCTAAACAATTATTCTTAGCTTGCATTTGTTTTTGAAGATGGCTGTTTCTGTGTCAGACCTGGAGAAGGTCTTTGTGGGTCCAAAAACTGGACAGTTTTTCCAGCTTTTTCAATTGGTCTACTAATATATATCCTCTTTCTCCACAAACATAGAGGCAGAAAAGAAAAAATTGGTGGGGCTCATCAATAGAAGGTAGACTTCTGCCCATGGCAAACTGTCAACAGAGTCTGCAATTTTGAGTATTCCTTCCTATACATTTTGCCAAGTTTGACTAGTACATAACAATTTCTGACACACACCAAAAAAAAACCCCATACTTTCCCATCTCTGGGGAACTATGTGCTGTCTTTGCTGGAAAAAAATGCAGGCTTGATGGCTTGATCGTACACTAAATGTCTTCAGTACTTCCCACCTGTATTATTGCAACATACTTGATCTGACCTTGAAAAGAATTATGCTTTTAAGCCCAGGAAAAATAAAAAATCATCTAGTTCAGAATGGGGCTGTAAGCCTTCTCAGCAACATGGATTACTGAAATCACATCACTTCTGTGCTCTGCTCACTCCATTGACTGCCTAGACAGAGCAACAAAAGGATTATGCAACTCTCTAATAGATTGACCATCATAGCAAGACCCAAAACCCGGTGAGTTTTGTCTATACTTGGGTTGTTGTGAATGCTTTTCAGATAGCTCTGTATACAACCTCAGGTGTCTCAGTCTGAGAAAAATGGAGATTCATTAAAACTCAGGATCAAGCTTTCTGATCTCTTTTTAATAGTTATATTACACATAATTACATTTAGACTTGAAATCCCTTACAGAGTCTCTTTTATAGTTTGTCTTAATTAGCATTGATCTGGACATGCTGAGCAAAAGCTAAAATTTTAGCTTTGCCTTGTTCCATTCTTCGCTTTACTAGAGTAGTTTAAAGGATCAACTTGTCAAAAAGAATAAAAGACTCTCTCATGTTGAGAGTTCTCATAAAAGGCCCTAAGAGCTTCTGTAGAGCCATTACTGTCTATTGTGCACAGCAGATCTGTAAAATACTGACATGGGGCTATATTTAATGCACTGAACTCTGTTAACATGATTGGGAATCAGCGTGTTTTCCTGTGGAATTGGGCACCTTTAGCCCCTGTCTCCAAGAAAGCCCTGCTATTGTGTACTTTCCATTACTTCCTTTAGTGCTTTGAAACGTGTGTTTTGTGGAGGACTTAAAAAAAAATAAAAATATGGGAGAAGGCAGGAGACACTGGCATCACAAGTATGAGTGAGCTTTGTGCCATGACAGTACACATATTAAAGACACAGCTTAAGGAAGATTCATTTCTATAAAGAGCCAAAGAACTGAATGTGAAGAGACCTGAATGAGATGCATAAAATTGCATGAGATGGAGGAAATAGTTGGGTGTCACAGGACTGCATCAGGCTAAAAAAAATACACAAAAGGGGATACTGAAACTTTGAAGAAAGTTTGATGTGACAACAGCTGTAGCGAAGTGCTGCAGGGAAAAAAAATCCTTTCTGCACAAAATACTGCAACCCTTGACTTTTAAAGCAGTTTACAGTGGCAGGAATACATTGACTTGCATAGGAGTAAAAAAGAGCACAGAGGATTTGTGCAAAGGTAATCAAGATAGCTAATCATGCTGTTTTTTGGCAGGCTTGATCACTGAAAACTTCGACTTTATAGGAGAAAATGATACTTTTGCATTATTTTTTGCAGTATGTATAGTATAGTATTATGTTTTGCACTATGTATAGTCTGTGGGACCCAGACTGTCTCAAGGAAGATGTAACAATCCATCTCATATACTGTGAAATCTTGGCAGTTTTTTCAAACAGCTCCACCAGCAAACCCCCCCCACCCCCCCCATAACTGCAAAAAAGAAAAAGGAAATCGATGCCATCCCTAAAAAAAAAAAATAATAAAAAAAAATAAATAAAAAGGCAAATTCCTGCATCAGAAAGACATTTTGTCAGCAAAGAGAGAAGTGGGTAAAACGCCACAGAGTCCATTAAGATTTTTGCTATTATTGCCATTTTTTTTAGGTTGTGCTCCAGTACTGTGTGGAACAAAGAAATGCTAAAATAGCTTAAGTGAAACTAGTCGAGCTTAAAGCGAGGATTAGCTTTTTATGGGGCTAATGAAGATGTCCACTGTTAATATAGGAAACACTACAAGCATCTTGATTTTTCTGATTTCTTGGCTTGTTTGGCATGCAATTCATTCCTCCTACCTGAGGGCCATGAGAGTTCATTTCTGTGGGTGTACTAGTTGCTGAAGGGCTGATATTCAAGAAGGGAGAGACACCCCTTATCACCAGCTGAGACTTTTAGATGAAACCTGCTGGAAAAGCCGATTTCTCTCCATTGACCCCATCCAACATTGCTGCCTGAGATTAGGGTGTCAGAGGAAATAAACCGAATGCGACCATCAGCCTTCATATTTAGTCTTCGCCATCACAACGTTACAGTGATGGACTCTCAGGCTGTAGTTCATGCTGCTTCCTATGGACTTTTTCCAAGTCAGGTTCCTTTTTGCAAAGACACGGGCTAAACTGGAGTAACTTAATGAACCTTGCCATTCGTCCCTACAGCTTTTCTTATACCTTTCTTCTTATTTGCTTCGTGCTTTGATGCCACTGTACTGCTGTGCTGATGGTGGTCTGAGTGAAAACAAAACAAAGCAAAAAACACAACAGATTACTGTGAGCAGAAAACTCTTCCTTTGAACTGTATTTCAGGATATTACCTTCCCACTGTGTTCCAGGCGGAAAGGAAAG
The DNA here is from genome assembly GCA_025331215.1 of Actenoides lindsayi. Lineage (NCBI taxonomy): Eukaryota > Metazoa > Chordata > Aves > Coraciiformes > Alcedinidae > Actenoides > Actenoides lindsayi. The sequence continues at coordinate 51,414 of WTSP01026436.1, forward strand.
GAAATTTTTTTTTTACTTTGAATAAGCAGAATTATATCAGGGAAATATCTTATTGTCACCCACCAAAACAAAATATTAAAGATTGTATAAGCACTTGGATCAAAAAGAACTTTTCATTTCTTTGATTTTGACCTTAAAAACTTCTGTGCTTGGTTTCTGATGATTTTGCTGGTTCTTATCTAAATTTCCATCTTTGGTATTGCTGTATTTTGTCTCCCAGTATTGTTGAACTTCTAAATTGGGTGATAGCTTCTAGTGTAACAACTCAGCTTCATTAATTTCATGCACCAGTCACTGTGTTACTTGAAAATAAGTGGAAAAACAGCTTATGCTTTTGCATTATCTAAATATAGCTGTTTCAGAATGAATTCATGTGCGTATAGTTCAAGTAATTGCTGCCCTGTTCAGAAAACTTGATCTCCTGTCCATCTCAGAAGTTGTGTACCCAGTATAACTTGTTCTGACCTTACAGTGCAAGAGTAGAACCACATTCAGTATTTTTGTATTCCAGTAGCATATGGTCCATATCCATGCAGATTCAGGAGCCTAATCAATTCACAGAAGCTTTTACGTACAGCAGTACCTCACTAATTCATTTTTTCAGGGGGTTGAATATACCAATATTGTATGTTTTTAGACCATTGGTATCTCATCCCTCTGTGGAGCAATCTTGTTTTATAAGTGCTCTTTCATGCTACAGGAGTTTGAATTCATCCATGATTGCTTTCAGATTTTTTGGCATTCACTGCTGTCACAGCACTGCAGCCAAAGTAACCTGAGTTAATTTAGGTCTACTGGCTTTAGGAGCAATTTACAGTATTTGATGATCTGTTCTTAATGGTTGATGCTTTTTATACGTGCTTATTTTTACTTGCTGCATTAGCTTGGCACCAGAACCGAAATAGGCAAAGTTACATAATTTTGTCAAATTTTGCTACATACTTACTAGTCATTTGACAAAATACTAGATTTGATCTAATCACCCTGTAATTTGCCATGTTAACATGTAAACACAGTTTCTTTCAGTGCTTCGTAGCCTGACTACAGCTAAATAACTTTCTCTTGCTTGCAAGTGTGGCCACTTCTGAGAATATATTACCCCCAGAATCTATAAACAGAGATCTTAGGAAAAACCTCTTCCTATCCTCACCATGTTGCAAAGTGCCACATATTCACACGGCTTTATTTTTAGCCGATTTCCAACCCATGGCATTGCTTTCTCTCCCTGTAAGTCTGTAGAGCCTAACAAAAGCCCGATGAAGTTGTTGCGTCTCTTTCCATAGTCTTCAGATGGCTTTGGATGAAAACCAGCCATTTTCCCTATATTGTATTCTGGGGGACTATCTAAAAATAAAAAAAAACAAAGCCAAATTGCTATGATATCATCTTTAGTCTTAACCGTTCTGTTATGAAAGCACTGTGTGACTACAGAGGTCTCGCTTCGTCCCTCTGAACCCCCTGATGTACTGAGTGTATCTGTGCTAGAGAACTACACAGGGCCAGGGCAGGGCCTGACAGCTGCTTGTGGCTGTCCATGCTGTTAGCCTGTTAACAAACGTGCTGGCACAGTTTTCAGCTGTCACTATCCCCAGAAGTGTCCGGGCACAGCTCCAGCCATAGCAGAGGCTAAAGACCTTTCCCAGTGGGCTGGCAGCATATGCTCCCTGTTCTGGAGGAGCAAGGGACTTCAGCTGGATGGGTTGAACGATACTGCTTGGCCTCTGGACAGGAGACCATTCAGTGTGTTATTTCATCTTTTTTGCATAGACATAATTGTGCAAAGTGTTAACGAAACACGCAGTTCTAAGCCATGTATTTTGCATAGCTCTGTGTATCACCATGGGTTGATGCAGAAGACAATGTCGTTCTTGGTGCACAAAATGGATGCTAGGGAGTCGAGTTCCCGTGGAAAGGTTGGCAGGATTGCCATTGACTACCAGATACTAAAAGGCAAAGGAGGAAATAGGAACAAGTTTTGATGTCCTATGCTTCAGTCTTTGTCTCCAGACCGCCCTCCTACTTACAGCTCAGTAGGCACAAAATGTCCTGGGCTGACAACATGATGGGGTCAACCTCCAAATGATCTATGAAGAATGTTCAGTGGTGTTTTTAAAACTAGTGGTTGCCTTTTTAGTTAGTAGGACATTATTTGTAGGTGGCTGACTGAAAGACGATATCCTTCACATGTATCCTTTAAGGGAAAAACCTGTTATTTCACAATTTAACTGGAAACAGTGAAGTTCACTCTTAAGTATTCCACATAAAAAAAAAACAAAACCAAAACCACCAAACACAACCCCAAACAAAAAACACTGCATTAAAACTTGAAAAAGAAAACACAACACTGCAGGGTGGTTTTAATTATACAATTTCACTTTTCAAAGACAGAAATGCTAGAGTGACATTTAGAAAACAGACCCTTCTTGCCCCAGAGTAACCATGTTTATTAAGTGAAATTGTCTTCTGCCCTTAAATGCATGTCTGTTGAAAACATTTTTTGGTAATCACTTAAGTGATTTTCAGTTCCCTCTCATAAGGACTTGCCTTTAAAACAGAAAAAGAAATGCACATACTACCCCCACCCTCAAAAAAAAAAGAGGAACAAACAAACAATCAGAACCGAACAAACAAAACAACAGCAACAACAACAAAACAAGCCAACAAATAAAAACCAACACAAAACAAAACAAAACTCCTTCCCCTAAACCCTAAAAACAGAGAGAGGCTGCACCCTGAGGGGAGGACTGCATTGGGCATCTCAGAGCAGAGTACTCTCCAAGATTTCTCAGCAAACCTGCCTGCCTCATAAAACACTTCACATTGGAACATGGCCTGGGAAATGAGATATTTCAGTTCACCAGACTGACATTTTTGTAAAGCAGTCTTTCAAGTGACCAAAGCCTGTTTCCATTCCTTCCAGGTAGCTGGAAGTTACGAACAGCCAGAAAGGAGTAAGCAAGAAAAGCTCCTGTCCTCCTGAGTGCCACTTAGCTCCATCTCATTCACTTGGAAATTTATGAACCACCTTACTTCACAATTTTGCTTAAATCTCATTGAACTCAACACTTGGTGTATAAAAATATGAAGAGGGAAATGTTAAGAGTTGTAAGGAAATGCCATGGTTTGCTTCCCTTTAAAAAAAGGCCATGCACTTTCACAAGGATGGTGATCTTGCCTTGGCTTACCTTTGTCTTTCACCTGCATTTCTCATACTCTAAGCATCTCCTCCATGCAGACACCTTTTCTGGGTGTTTAGAAAGTAACACGCACATTGTGGCACTACACAAATGAATCACTCAGGAAAAAACCAACAAAATTTTGATTTAGCAGCCATCATTATGTACCATTCAATAAGGAACTGAATAAACACCTCAGATTACCTAGGAATGTGTGGCTGTAAAGGACATCTGGGGCTGAGGCCAGTCCCCTGACATAGCCAGCCTCTGTCAGATAAACTCTTTCATAAACTAATTAACTGATCCATCTCAGAACAAATTAGGTCATTTGCTACCATTACTCCCCCTGGGAAATTGTTCAAGAGCCTCACTTATTTGTTGCTTTGAAACGTTCAGAAGGCTCCCCTTCCTCTCTTGTTCTATTCCTTGATGTATTTATAACATTCACGTCCCATCTGAGCTTTTTGTTTTACTAGGTTGAACAAGACAAGCTTGTCTCTTCTCGGAACACAGGCTCTCTGTTGGCCTGATCGTCCTCATTGTTCTCCTCAGCACCTGGTCTTATTTGAATTTGTTTCACCTCTACGTGTATGATGACAAATACAAATAATTGACAATAAGATCAGTCATCTCTATTCAGAGTTCAATAAAGGAAAAATAATCTGCATCAAAAATAGGGCCTGATACTACAGCAGACATGGTGGCAGTATTTCTTATTTTTAGTAGAGTTCATAAAACTCTGAGCTTATTTCAAATGTTAAAAAACCCCATCCCATGCCCTAGAAAGTTTACATAGTGCTTTCCCTCACTATCTGCATCTAATTATATTGTGGTATTTGTCACTTGCAGCTGATGTTTTCTCCTCCAGGTGCCTTTTCAGGCCGTTGGTTTCTTGTCAGTGTCTAAGGCAGACTCAAAGTGGGGAGTGAGGGAACTTGTGCATCTGTGTAGACTTTGAAAAGACACTTCTCCTTTCTACCCTTTCTTCATATTCAGTTTTAGGCTGGAGAAGAAACTATGTAGTTTTGCAGAACACTGTGTCATTACAGCTAACACCACAGGTTTCGTCCTGTTCTGGTGCACAGGTTGGTGGACTGAGCACTTCCCTCTGCTCAGAAAGAGTTGAGAAGTGCTAAACAGGTATGTCGTGTGGCCTGGGACATGTGGCACTCAGCAAAGTGTCACATGGGGCATCGAGGTCACTTCAGTCCCATGAGTAAATTCAAGCCTGGAGACTGGCTTCGTCTTTTCTCAAACTGGTGTAGTTCTCTTTCATGTGGTCCACATGCTCCCAAAAGCACGTCCTGAAAACTTCATTATTTATTACTGTAGTTATCACATTGTGTGGGTGTTTAAGGGCAAGAACCAAAGACATGGACAGCAGTGTATGTGTTCCACTTGAAAATAGTTTCAGTGACTTTATACTCGTATTGTATAGATTTAGGTATCTATTTCACTTTAAAAAATACATGTATTTTAAAAATACTTTTAAAATACATGCAACATTTAGAAATATATATTCACCTGCTTCAGGTTAAGCAACTGTGAAAGCCTTTGAAGAGTTAGAGCCTAAAAGATACACATAGCTGAGGTGCTTTGGGAGATGCAGAAAGGATGTTAACACAGATTTATTAATACGGTTCACAAACTCTCCATGGGCTTTTCTCTTTATACTACGAAACATGACATTTATGGGCCTCACTGGTGAAGGAGGACTTTAGAAGGGACTTAAAACCTGGTGTGGGAAACCATTCAGTGTGTAAGAGCTAGTGAAAAGGCACAGACAATATTTCACAGAATTTTCTGAAATCATGTTATTCCTTTCTCTCTTCATAGTCCTGACATCAAATGGCCCATAGTCCCATCATCAAATGTCCATATCACATACCCAACATCTAGTCACATCTCTGTTTCTCATCTAAAATGCTTTCTTTCTGTTTTGTTCAGTTTCTGGACTTTAAGAGGTCTCTCAATTAGAGATGCTCAAAAACATTTCAAATTTAACAACCATCAGAAATGAAGCTTAATCAAAGCAGGCACATTTTGCAGGAACAAATTGGTTTCAGTTTTGATAAAATTTTAAGTGGAGAATGAATGTATATGAATTGTGTCAGCTTTGTTTCATTAAAATATATGAAATATTTCATTTTTATTTCACTGTTTTGATTCATTTTGCTTCAGCTGTCATACTGTCAGTCAAAACACTGTTCATATTGCTGTTCACTGTATATCTGTCTGTATTTAATATTTAATTAAAATGCTTTGGAGTTGGAAATTTCCTTCACCATGCTTTTTTTTTTTTTTCTGTTGGTGAGAAATTTAGATGGTAAATTTTTCTTTCAAATTCAGAATTTCCTACTTGCAGCAATAAACTTGCAGTGAGCCCCTTCTCCCTATTTCTTGCGCTGTGTGAGGACTACAGCTTCCCCAGTGTTGGATTTTATCACAGAATGATCCAGGTCAGTGCTGCTCAGACAGCCTTTGGCACCAGAGGGTTCATCCAGGTGTCACTGAGTACCAAAAACTGCCTTGGCAGTTACAGATACACCTTTCTCCAGGAGGTTATTCACTGTATGGAGGACAGCAGAGGGTTTGGAAAAGGCGGTTCAAGGACTGTCTCTAGGAAGCAATGGTTTAATGACTGGGGGAAGGTGTGCTGAAGAAGCTTAGATGAGACAGAGGCTATCAGACAGCACATTTAACAAAAGAAGTTCATTACTGGGGCACGTAAGTTTTGTAGCTGAAAGCACAGTGTGGAAGGTTGGAATGGCACTACCAAAGTCTGGGTGCTTCTAATGTGGATTTAGCTGTCTTTGCCATCCAGGGCCGTGAGCAGTTTATTATCTGCAAAGTTTTAGAGCCCTGTATTTCACTGATGGTTATGCATCAAGTGTTGCCTTGGTTCCAGGCTGTGCTCAGGCATCTTTCAAAATGATGGTAAAATATTGATTTAGTGCCCTGCTTAAACATGCATCTCTGGCACAGACTCTTCAGCAAGTGTGCCTGTGTCAAACAGAAGAATTAAATTCACAGGCAGAGTTCACTATAATAACTGTCTTATTCATCTTGTGCTTGCCTTCTTGGAAAGCATCACCCTGTCATGTGTGTCTCTGAAGTACGTAAATGAAATAAATGTATTAAAATGTTAGGATCTTTGACAGTGAAATATCCCCCTTAATGCTGGGAAAGTCACCTTTGAAAAGTGACTGCAAAAATCCTGTGTTAGGGCTGTGTATCCTGGCTCCTGAGAGACAGACTCCCATCATCCCTTCCTCCATTCTCAAGTTGTACTTTCCGTAGTTTCTAGAGTAATACTTTCAGCTTCAGAAGTTGGGACTGTGATGACCACTTCATCTCACCCAATATCCGAAGTAGAACAAACATCCTTAGAAGAAACAGCATTCTTGGTGTCCAGAGGAGATGTGATGGAACAGTTGGATGTTCTTTAGTGTGTGGTGCCTGATGTGGAGTCCTTTTAACCAGTGATGGGCCAAGTTAACATGTGTGTGTAGGTAAGCTTTTCTGCTGAGACTGACAGAGAAGTTTGCAGTGATTTATGTGGGTGGTGGTCTTCATGGAGAGCTTCCACATGACCCCCTGAGAAGTCATCTGCTGTTACTAAATTGGGATCTTTGCTAACTCATTCTAATATTAAAGTTGAGTTTCTAATTGCTTAGTATTAGCTCCCTTGACCATAGTTTTTACCACAATAAAAATTGCTTACATGTGTAAAATAATACAGCAAAACAGAAGAGAGTTGAGATGGTTGTCTAGAATGGTTTGAGGCACAGAAAGGATTAAGCAGACTCAATTTAAAAAAGAAAATAAACTAACTTGCGCTTCATAAGAAACTATGTTAAGTTGTGCAAACCCCATCTAAGTTATTTGGGTTGGTTTTTTTTATAGTGTGTATATGAAATCAACAATATCATTCTCTTTGATGTTGCATAAAGCCAGCAGTATTTAATAGCTAGCATCTCTAGGAATTCATATTATTAGAGGAATTCCATTTTCTTCATGAGAAACATACTGTTGGCTGTACTGGATGGGACCATTGGTCCAGTCTCTGGCTATGAGGACTTTTGCTCCTGACCAATGTTGCCTCTGCTATTAACTGATCAGGTTCAACCACATTCTGCAGGAATGGCACAGCTCTCAGCAGACTCAGGGGGATGTTTTCCTGATAGCCTCTGCTGCTCTGCTTGCACAGGACCTTTTCTTGGTCCTTTTGTTTTACGGTGCCACCTGTGACCTGCATTCATCTGTGGCTTAATACTCAATGTAGCATCTCTCCTAGAGCCACATCTTTTGTAATCTGCCTACACACAGTGAAATACAAGTGAAGCCTTACTAGTTTTTATTTCTATATGTAAAAATGTGTAAAAATATGAGGTTTTGAGGTCCTTTGTTCTGCAGAAAACTCACTCATGCTGAAGGAAGGCACTGGAAAATCCAAAATGCAGGGAAGCATCTGCAGTTATAAGGGGGGCAAGAAGCAGATGCCAAACTTGAGGCTTTTTTTTTTGTGGAAAAGTGGATTGTAACCTTAACTTTCATATCAAAAGAGGCTGTAACAGATGGTAGATATCACTGTGGGAATAAAACTGAAACCTGGAGTACTATGCTGTTACTGTGTAGCTACTGCTCTGCTGCGTTTCTTCTGCAACGGAGAGTTTTGACTCCGGTAAAGGCATTTTCAAAACGGAAAGCAGATAGGTAGACGTCAGGCCATGTCTGCTTCTAAGAGGTTAACTTTCTCATTAGACATTTCTTCTTGGGTAGACTTCACACTGATAGGACAAAAAAGAAAACTGGGCTGATTCGGAGCCCTGCAGCAGCCTTTTCCTTCTCTGAAAGGGGAAACATAGACTTAGATCAGCACAGTATTTGTGCTGCTTACATGCCTTTGTCTCTTTTTTTTCCCTTGTGCCTGCATTTCTTCTTTTTAATGCCTATGCCAGCCATCTTCAGAGGAAAGTATCTGCTTTGTGGGAGACATGAGGCGAGGCAGCTGCTAATGTCTGTGGGGAAGGAAGAGGATGTAACTCTTAATGATGTCTGTTTAAGGCAATGATGGATTGGGTGGCAGATTCAGACAGCCATGTTGGTGTTCCCAACAGGATCAATTATATAAGTGGTTAATTCATGGCACATGGCTAATTTAGATTAGGAGGGCCATCAGCTGGCCATATCATGAGAAGATTTGCTGAAAAAGCATCACAGCTGAAACTAGTTGTGTTGGGTTTGTTCTTGCAGAAATGAGCTCTTCAGGTGGACGTTCCTACACCAGCCTCATTGACTGTGTTCTAGGGGTATTTGCTTGAGTGTAAATAGTGTGTTTGTGCATGTTCATAAGTGTGCTTTACACATGCATACATATCCCATCACTGGCTCACTAAAGATCTCAGAGAAGCTAAGGGAAGAAGAGAAGAAACTGCTGATTGTTTCTAAAGAGCTGTTGCATTAAGATTATGCAAGGTGGCTGGGAAGGGCCCTCCTGTCGAGTCATGACGTCTAGAAAGGATCCCCTTGCTTTCTAGACTCCTTCTAAAAGAAGAGGCTAGGTGCAACTGGGTCAAGTCTTAGTCCCAGACTTGTCCCATGATTTATGTTCAAAGGGTTATGTGTGTAGTCACCTGTCAGAGTCAATGTTTGCCTGTTTCAAGGACTTTCACCGGGACAGACTCACAAAGTTGGTAAAGATAGGTAATTTATTAAGGTGACAGATACAACAAGTCCAGAACTACTGTTGATAAATACACCTACTGCCAAAACTGATCTTGAGTTAGTAATTCCCGGTTAACATCCAACAAAGTTGGAGGCACAAGTCTTACCAAAGAGGTGTCCCTGCTTGGGGAGAAGAGAGGTCCAGGCCCATTAACCTGTCTAGATAGTTAGAATTCTCTTCCTCAGAACAGAGGTTTCTAAATGTCAGATTTATACTCTTGACAAGGTGGAGCTGGGTCATTTGTCACGTCCTGGTTAGCTCTTAGCACAGCTTGCTGTGTTATTGACAAGGTGGGAAGGATGAGGCCATCAGTTGGTACAGAGGTGAAGTTGTTACATAGTGTGGCTTTTGTAATTGCCTCTTCAGCTTAATTGGTACAACATTGGGCTGTGAGGCCTCCATGTTACCCCAGGAGTCACTCAGTTGTTATTTTGTTGGGCCTTATCAACCAGAAACTCCCACTGTCTGTCCTGAGCTTTTGCCAAATGAGCATGTTGCTCAACCCCCATCCCTTCTCAAGCCTGATACAAGATAAGCATTCCTACAGACCTAGCAATTCTCCACCATATTAAGGTCATCCTGCATTTTGACACAGCAAGCCTGGCTATTTTCCACAGGAGCCAACAGAAATCTGGGTCCTACTGAGCACACTGGCTCCAGTCCAGGAGGGTATTTAATGTGCTGAACTTTTAGCATGGGACTAGTCAGTGTGGGTCAAAGTACACTCATAAGTGCTTGGCTGGTCTGAGTCAGGTTGCTCAGCTTTTTGCAAGATGGAGACTGTAATGAGCAAGACTGTTCATGGTAAGAGTAGCATTTCCAGAATCCAGACACGATGCTGCTTTTCATCTAAGCACTTTATATAGGCTGTTGGTTAGCCTCATTTTAGTAATGGAGTAGGTCTTTTGCTCAAGATTACCTATCAGGCAAGTGGCATATTTGCAAGTAAAAGTCAAGTCTCTTGAGCCTGGTTTGGGAGTAAGTTGAGCTCCCCTGAGGAGCCACTGTTGCATACATAAGGTACCTACTGCAGTGCAGCTCTGCTTCCTTTGATTCTACCATCATAAAAAGTCACTGTGTAAGGAATTATTAGTTGCTGCTTGACCTCCATACCTCATACTGGAATGTGTATTGGGTGTTGGAAAGAGTAAGTGGGATGCCTTCTTCCCCCAGTGGGTGATGGTGTCCTTCCACCTTTTACAGTGGTATAAGCTTGTTGTGGAGGTGTGGAGAAGAGGTGTTGCTCATCTGTCTCTTTCAGGTTTCCAACAGGAATAAGCACCACCAATAGGTGCTAATTTTGCTGTTCATCCTATAGAAAGAGAGTTGTTTGAGCTGGATTTGAACCTCTTACATCTTCACCTGTTGCCTGTGAGCCATTAGTTCTGTGAGGAGAACAGGGCACACCTGTGAAACAGCCTTTCAGAAGCAAAAAATGGTCTATTCAATTCGTCTGGCCAGGATTATATAAGGTATTGCTGGGAAGGTTGTGACCATTATGCATGGTCAATAACAGCAGGATGATTTTCTTTCCTCAAGAAAATGTTCTCAAAAACCCATCTGTGTTCCTTCATATGGCCCAGAACCCCACATTTCAAGCAGATGCTTCATTTTTAGACAACAGATAAGTGAAAACTAAACTGCTTGAAGCAAGTGTGCTGACATGTATCATTAAGAACAGAGAGGTAAGTTCTTCATTTCTCTGTTTGATGTGTGGGCAATCTCCAGAAAATAGCTGAGTAATTACCGATTAATCAAATATTTGAATTAATGGGATAAACCAGGACATTAATGGAAAAATATTTAAAATGTGTATTGTTCCTTACCAGTTTGTTGGCTGTAATAAACACTGATTTGGCTGAAGAGCCACTGAATGATAGGTATGATTGATGCTGTTTCATCTTCTAAGTTCTGCTGCTGTAGGGTGCTACATGTTCTTATAGATTATCAAATGAAAGATAAACATGTCTGAACATCTGCTCTTGACTGTCTTAAGAATACTTTGAGTATATATAGGATAAGTTTGCCCTCTACTGGATTGCAAAATTACATCATTGACTTTATGACCAGGTAGAGATTTTCTATTCTTGTTATTCCTAAGGAAGCTTTCCATTGCATGGTATAACACATACACACTTCATCCTCAAGACTATGTAATTTTTTCTGTCATCTTTCCAGTCAGTCACTTTTGCTGTGTGAGCTGTTCTGTGAATTATTTTGTGAAGAGTTGTTCCCTTTTAAAAAGGACTCTACACAGTGCTACTTTTGAATAGGGTTGTTTGGAGGATTTTTTTCCTTTGGATGAAAAGTTTCTGCAGTGGGAGTAATTCTGAACATCAGGAATAAATTAACAACTGATTGACAGGAGCCATCTGCACGAGCAGATCTGACAGCTTGTTTCTAGCAAGGCTTGGGGTCTCCAGCAAACTGTCTTCGCAGCCAGGGAATAGCCCCCGAGGAGCTGCAGCTCCTGCTCTTTCTGTCAGTCAGGCTGCCTGCCACGGATTTACTGAATTCTTTTAGTGTGGATGCAGCCACTTGTAGTCAAGGCATGAAACGATGCTGCATCCTATTTCTAAGTATCTGCTGGGATTTTGAGGCTTATTTGTTGGTTTGGGTTTTTTTCTTTTAATAATAGTAACAAACACATACATCTGTGACAGGCTGTATTTTGACATCAGCTCTACAGGAGTGACCCCGTGGTTATGAGATCATACCCATGAAAGCTAATTCTGTTGTAATGAATCATAAGGTATATGAGGCCAGATGCTCATCTATTGTAAATCCATGTAAGTTCTCTTGACATGAACAGAGTTGTGTTGAGTTGTGCTGGCTGAAGATTTGTCTCACTTTTAATGTCATTTCTCATTTGTTGTTTCCCTCTGTTGGATGAGATTGTAATAAAGGTTTATTGGCCTTAAGATGCCACTTCAAATTTCTGTCCTTGCTCATCATTCTTGATCTGCCAGGTTCTGTTTTACTACCAGAAACATTATGTCCAACATATATTAGTTCCAAAAAGAAAATCAATGGCTGACTGGACAGTGTTCAGTAGATCTTTGTTTCAACCTTGTGTCCAGATATTGGTACTGAAAAAGCACCATCTAGCACACTGGGGCACTATTGTCACTGTCGCTGCCAGTGTAAATAACATGTTATGTGCAGCTGATAACAATTTGTAGGGCTGCTTTTACAGCTCTCCTGGAGTCTTTCTTGGAGCTCCCAGCAGGAGTGTGAACCAGAAAGCCATGCTGAGATCTGCTGTTCTGACACAGCCCAGGTATTTTTGCTACAAGGTTGTGTATCCACACACTGGTATACTAGAACATTATGGTGAAAAACCTGAAACTAAAAAAAAAAACAACAAACCAACCCTCTTTCCAATAGCACTATAGCTTTCCAGAGCCAGTAGGTTGCTTTTTTATCATGATAGTTTTATATACGGATAACCTGAAAGAGGCATGGAGATTTAATATTATCAGAGCTGTCCACCAGTCAAGACTAAATTTGGAGGTGAAGAGGAAACCAGTGTATCTTAGAGCATCAGGTAATAGAAGGGGTGATATTTCTGGCTGGCTGATTTATTTGTCTATTTCACCATCAATTTTGGAGCTAAAGCAAGTCCCTGGGAAAATAGGGTAGGCAACAAATGATCAGTGGTGAAAGGTGTATGATAAATTAATGTGCCCATGGCTCTACAGTTCATCTCAGGGGCAGCATCTTCAAAGCAGGCACAGGAGAGTCAGATGCTTGTGTTTGTGAAGAAATCTTTTTTTAAAAGAAAGAAAAAAAGCATTTTGATATTTCAGTTTTGTGTAGATGGAAAAGGAGGACCACCATATCACTGGAGAGCCCACTAATTGCTATGATTAGGGGGACTTCCTCTCGAAGGGGGTCAGCCTCATCAGACTTTGATTTCTATATCTCCTTGGGAGAAGTTAAAGCTTGGCTTTTGTTTCAGTAGAATCACAGCTCTGTTTGGAAAAGACCTTTCAGGTCATCAAGTCATGACCACTAGCACTGCCACATCATCACTAAACCATGTTCCTCAGTACCACATTTATACATCTTTTAAATACTTCTATGGATGGTGACTCCATCACTTTCCTGGGCAGTCTGTTCCAGTGTCCTGCAACACTTTCAGGAAATAATTTTTTTCCTAATATTCAGTCTAAGTCTGCCCTGGCACATCTTGATGCCACTTCCACTTCTTACTTGGGAAAGAGACTGACCCCCCACTTTGCTACAGCCTCCTTTCAGATAGCTGTAGAGAGTGAAAAGGTCTCCCCTCAGCCTCCATTTCTTCAGGCTAAACAACCCTAGTTCCCTCAGTTGTTCCTCATAAGACTTGTGCTTTAGATGCTTCACTGGCTTCATTGCCCTTCTTTGGATGTGCTCCAGCACCTAAATGTCCCTCTTGTAGTGAGGGGCCCAAACCTGAACACAGTATTCAAGATGCAGCCTCACCAGTGCCATGTACAGGGAGATGATCACTGCTCTAGTGCTCCTCGTAGCACTGTTAGTAATAAAAGCCAGGATACAGTTGGCCTTCTTGGTCACCTGGGCACACTGCTTGCTCATCTTCAGTGGGGTGTTGACCAGCACCCCTAGGTCCTTTTCAACCAGGCAGTTTTCCAGCCACTCCTCCCCAAGTCTGTAGTGTTGCAGGGGGTTGTTGTGATCCAAATGCAGGACTCAGTACTTGGCCTTGTTGATCCTCATACCACTGGCCTCAGCCCCTCAATCCAGCCTGTCCAGATCCCTCTGTAGAGCCTCCCTACCTTCCAGCAGATTGACACTCCCACCCAATTGGGTGTCGTCTGCAAACTTACTGAGGGTGCCCTTGATCCCCTCATACAGATCATTGATGAAGATATGAAAGAGAACAGGGCCCAGTACTGAGCCCTGGGGAACACCACTTGTGACCAGTCACTAACTAGATACAACTCCATTCACCACCACTCCCTGGGCCTGGCCACCTAGCCAGTGTCGTGTACACCCGTCCAAGCCATTAGCCGCCAGTTTTCCAGGAGAATGCTGTGGGAAACACTGTCAAAGGCTTTACTAACATCTAGGTAGACAACATCCACAGCCTTTCCCTCATTCACTACATGTGTCACCTTGTAATAGTAGGAGATCAGGTTTGTCAGGCACAATTGACCTTCTATAAACTGATGATAACTGGACCTGATCACCTGGTTGTCCTGTATGTGCAGCATGATAATATATATTTTGTAGGTCCCAGCTGCTCTTTGTCTCTGTGGGAACTTTGTGCTGTGGTTTCTCAGCCTGGGGAATGTGTCTGAAGGCAGAAAGCAGCCTGAACTCCTCAAATCAAGAGGTGTAATGGCACAGAGAATATCTCTGCTGAGTAAGGAGTTTCTGTGACTTAGGGGTTGTTTGTTTTTTTCAATCGTTCCCAACCAGCCCCTCTGTGCTGAAGGTCCCATCCTGGATATCCTGAATCTCATGTTTCCTGAAATTTGAGATTTGAAGACTCTTTGGGTGGCACAGAACTCCTCTGCGGGGAAGATGATACAGCTCTGCTTTGTAAGCTTCATGAGCAAGGCTGGTTATAGAAGGCAGCACACAGGTTATCCACCCACTGCATGGACTCTGCCCAGTGCCTGGAGGAGCTGGATGGGGTCCATGGGGTGCAAGCAGACCTACAAATTCAGCCATTCAATGTAAATTTTTTCCTCTTTGTTAGTTCACTAACGTGAATGTTTTCACTTCGTTAGTTCATGTTCAAGAGCAGAGTATGCAGGTAAGACCTGATCAGTTGCATTATTGCTGAGCAAGTGCTTTTCTTGACAGTAGTGACTTTACTTTTGGCATCTAAGTGGTATTATTAGGATAAAGCCTAAACACCAGTATGTGTTTTATAAGAATAAGCCTGGAATAGAGCTAGCAGTGTCCTATTTTTTCCATGGACGATGCACAGAGAAGCTAAGATCCAGGTCCTCAAAGGTTTTTGGCACTTAATGTCAGGGTTGTGAGTGCACTAACAAGCCTGAATTGGCCTGATCAGCTTAATCTTGGGCTTCTGCCCACACCCTCTGCTTTTGGCCCAGGAGCTGTGTTAAAGCTTGGGCTCAGGTGTCTAGGGTTTGCCCAAGCTCTGTTGTAAGTGTCCCTGAGCCTAGCCCTGTCTCCTGCTGTTCTGGCACTGACTGCCCTCTATGGATGCACCCTAAACCTACTGCTTGTCTCCAGACTGGTCTTCTACTGGATCTTGCTGAATAGACCTGGACCTGGCCCATCACTACACCTGTTACCATCACAGCCCTGCTCAGATGCTGTGGGATGGTGCTCTTTCAGTGAGGGCTTGCATCGTGTCACTCTCAGCTCCTGGCTCATTCTTCCTCATGGAGCAGCCCTGCTTTTGCTGCTCCCTGGCACTCAGCCCCATTGAAGTCAGTGGGCCATTGATAGACATTTCAAGAACTGACCCGTGTCTTGCCTGAGGCCTTGGAACAATATCAGCAGACATGAGAAGACTTCATTGAACCATTTTTCTTTTCTGCTGCATTGATCCTCAATAATTAATAAGATTTACAAACTTATATCCATTACTTAATCAGTTCTGTATTCATAAAAATGTCACGGCATTTTAGTTCCTTTTACATTTAGAGGCTAGAACTATGTGATCTGTGGAGCAGTATTCAGATTTCTGCTTTGTTATAATGTAAACCTGTTAGATAAAGACATAAAGGTCTTGGTTGTTAGCTCAGGCCTGATAATTGAATGCTGCAGACCACAGGTTACTTTAATAAAAACATACTTAGGATACAGAAAATGGAGATGAGCAAAGGAAAGGAAATTGAGAAAATGAAAGCAAATCTGAAGGGGAGGTTGATCATTTTCAAAGACAAGACATTTTAAAGGGTTTAGTAGAAGATGGGGAGAGAGAGAAGAGAAAGGAACCTGAATCATGAGCACATTGCACAGAAATGATCAGTGGGTTGTGCAGTGCCTCTCATACAGGACTTGGAACTGCTTCATTTTCTGTAATGCACATGGAAGGAGAAGAAACACCTATGTCCATTTTACTTGCTCAGGAGCCTGGCTCTGAATGCAGTTCTCTAAGTGTCGAGCTATCGTATTAACTCAACTGGTAGTCTTCCATTTTTATTTTTAAAAACAATAGCTATGGCATTAGAATGAATATGTAGGAGTTATAAAGGAATGGAAATAATTTCCCTTACATTCCATCACCTCAGTTCACATCTAATTCATTCACTTCATAGATGCATAAATTCACACAGAAGTCAGACTCAGCTGAAAACAGAGTACATGGAGTATTTTATTGCATAGGCAAGAGCAGCCTGAGGAACATCAGGAAAGAGAAAACCAAAATACATATTCTGAACTCCTGTCTCATAAGCACGTTTGATTTCAAATTCTCTTACAAAGAGGAAAATAGTATCAGAAAAACTGCTTTAACAGGCTTTGTGTTACAGCTGACTAGGGAACGGTTTAATCTCTTGTACCAAAAAGCACCTACTTTTTATATATTTTTTTTAAATGGCAATGATTTAAAGAGGGAGTAAGGCATAACAACTGTAATGGCCAATCTCATGCAGCATTTGGAGTTACATCAAAAAGCTCCACTCTATACTTTGGCACAGATTTGTAAGACCTGTTTTCAGTTCAGAAATTATTTTCTTTGCGTTCTGTAAAAAAACTGAACACTTGAACTCCAAGGAGGTAACAAGTATTTGTGTGGAAGTGGAAGGGAGACAAGAGAAAATGAGCAGGTACCTAAGATTGGGCTATCAATCCACTTCCTAACTACAGTAGGAAATGTAGGAAGATAATTCTTTTCCCTCAGTAATGTTTTGAGAAAATAATGTCATTTTTCTCCCTAAAAACTGCTTCCAAGCTCTCTTTCTCCTAAGCTTTTCAAAGTATCTGCATATGTCTTATAGCTCTTGGTCCTAGAGGACTTTGGGACCCAGCTCTTTCCTTGGGGAAGGGATGAGGATTGGACACCTTGCCCCAAAGCTGTGGAGTGGTTACTGGATGTTGGTTTGCAGGCAACCCAAGCATATACGTAAGCTACTGTGACTACTCAAAACACTTATGTGTAGGTGTATATGAGCCCAGGACAACTTTGCAGGTCACAAACCTCACTGCCAGTGGAGCCGAAGAGATACCAGAGTGAGGTGAGGGCTGAGCAGTAATTCATATGATTTCAGCTTTAGGTACAAACCAGAATTCAATTTATGTCCTGCTTTAAGCCTGGGAGTTTTCTACTGGCCCTAATTCCTTTTGCCCCATGTGTTTCCATTGAAGAACTACTGTGCTAATGTTTTCCTGACTCTGCTGTGTGCTTATCTCTGTGTCCTTTCACAGCATGGATTTGTTAAAATGTGTTGTTTACATTTTTAATTGGCCGCTAATTTATCCTTGTATTTTGTTTGGCTTTATAAAGGATAATTGAGATGGGTTCACCTTGTAAAACTTCTTCCAGGTAGCTATCACTGAAGTCAACAGCTTTTCTTATGTAAAATATGCAAGTGTTGGTTACAAAAGGCTTTCTTTTTAACTCTATTTTATCTTAGTTTGTGAGAAATGGTAGCCTGACTTTTTTTAGCAGTCTGTACAATTGCACTTGATGCAACAGTTACTGGAAGCTTAGCTTGTCTGGCAATTAGTCATTTAATAAATACTTAATCAAGTGTCTCCAAACTAAACAATTTTGAGGTGCAAGTTTCAGGTTTTGATAAATAAAAGTGTTGATGGCCAGAAACTCCTTCCCACAGAAACATTTGCATTTTCTTTTTGTTTGTGTGTTTGGTTGTATTTGGAGGAGGGAAGGGAGAAGTTTTTGCTCTTTTGTAACCATGCTTTTGCTTTTCTTGTTGTTTCTGGTTAAGATTCCTTGTGCAAATCACACAGTCTGTGTCCAGGATTTGCATAATACACCTGTAAAAAATAGAGTATTTGAAAGCAAATATCATTTAATGAAGGATCCAGGCCTATAGAAAGAGTTAATGGCATATGAACTCCCATGATGCAAAAAAGCTGCACCTCAAAGCAAAGTACTAATGCAGAATATTTTTTTATTTTAAAAATGCAGCATTAAAATATATTCTTATCCGGAAGAGAAGGTTTCAATCAGCTGTACTTTGAAATGTTTTCTCTTGCTATATTCCAAATGCTGAAATTCATTATTTCACTTGTACTGATATTTAATAAATTGGTTTTGTTTTTCATCCATGACAAAGCAAGATGAATTTTGTGGAAAAGGACTGTCTAATGGAGATGTGGTGTATAATTTGGATGATGAATTATCAGAGAGCCAGAGTAGCCTGTGTTGTGGTCATTTTATTGTTCAGTGCAGTAATGGAGTTAAGTTATATTTACATTTTCTAATTATATTTTGTTATGTAAAAAAAAATTATACGTAAATATCCTCTTGCCAAACCAACCACTGAACTGTATTCCTTTCTCAGAAAAAAAGAAAGAGAACAACTAAGACTGAAATAGAAAATAAAATAGATAATGAAAGCCCACTGAAGTCACAAAGAGGCTCCACAATGCATACCAGACAAGCCTCCTGCTTTTCATCACAACCTTGGCCTTCGCTTTCCCACTTGAGTCTACAGCTCAAAGTCTCCTCCTGCCAACAGCCTTGGCCAGGATCCTTCACTCAACCGCTGCTTTGGGAAACACATCTTAAAAAACCCTTGATTCTGGGATCAGCCGGGGAATGTGCTTGCTAGAGGTGGTAGCACCTCAAAGGCTGGCTGAAGTTGTGCTTCCTTGTGCCACATGCCTAAGGAGCTACAACAGCAGCACAGGGATGAGAACACAGCCTAATCCCATCTTTTTCCCACAGACTCCTGGCACAAAGTCTCTGAAGGGATGTCTCAAGCTTTGGTGCTCCTTCATGAAGGGTGGTCACTCAGGAGCTGAGTGAGCTGCCTGGGCTGTTACTCTGGGGTAATTACAGAGAGGGAGGGACAAAGTTTTGAGTAAAAGGTATTTCTTCTCTTATCTTTCTGTAGAATACCTCACCAAGATACTCTCTGCATCATTGTATTGGAGCAAAACAGCACTGTTATTTATTTATTTAAAGACGCTGTATCTGCGTAAGTTAACTGAGAGTCTATAGAGGACCCACCCACCTCCCCATAATGAGCATCAATATATGAATTTCCTAAACCCCATTATAGTCAGTGGATTGGGTTTATCCATTTGTATCTGTCTTCATAAGTGAAGGATGGCATAACTCTTGTTCTTTTTGATGGGACTTCTAGAGCTTGTTCTTTGCTGCTTTCCAGGCACTTGTTGCAATGAACACTATTTTCTTCACTTACCTGTTTACCCACATTTAAATGACTGTGTCTAAATTAGACACAATAGAGTGCATTAGAAAGCAAATTGAGAATATGTATTCATTTATGATTCGAAGTAAAATGGAGCTTATGACTACATCTTTTAATGAAAATAATGTCCAAGGCAAGTTTAAACTTTCATTTTCCTACCCCAAAGCTGACAACCTAGCCTGATATGTAGAAAAATTCATAATAGCATTCCCAAAGCTCCTTCTGCTTCCACTAGGAAAAGTGTGGGTCCCGTATTAGGGCAAAATGATGATGTAAGTTATCATTTGCTTTCTACACATCTTGCTTTAGAGCTGAATCCTGACCAAAGCTATCAGATCCTTGACTGCTCTTCCTAAATGTTTTAGGATTCAGAGACAAACTCTTGGTCTGGACCCATCTTACTAACAGTGGAAAAACAATTATTCTAGTGTAATATTTTATATTCTTGGATAGAAGTCAGGGCCCTGATTGCTCCAGCATTTTATGAATATGTAGTACCTGCTCTAGAGTTCAGACTTTCATAAACATAAATAATGAAAGTTAAGTGATTGGCACAACAGCTTAACTAAAAGTTTGACTTTGGTGAACTCTCTAACACCATCCTAACAACAGGGTCACATCAGTAGACAATACAGAGTACTTGTAGGCATGACATCCACTTCTTCGAAAGGACTTAGGAACCTAATCTCAAATAATTGACAATTTTAGTTGAATTTAATACATATACCTAGAAGGAATAAATTCTGTGTAACAATGCTTATGTTGCAAGATTTGGTCATCCACTGCAATGAAATTCCACTGGCAGTTCCCTGAAAAGTAGAGCCAAAAATATTTGCAGATGTGATAGGAACACCACCCAAAAGGAGGAAGCATTAGTATTGCCCTCAAGGTGGAGAAGAACTCGAAGTGAATTGACAGGCTTATATCAACCTCTAGTCATAAAAAAAAAAAAAAAAAAAAGGAGTAATGCAATTAAATGTAGTCTTATTTTGTTGAAATATTTTTGTCAGGCACAGGGTGTTCTGAGGTGATAGAGATAATTAGCAGAGAAATGTAATCATCCGTATCACAATGAAAGAAAAAAAATTGGCTCTTTAATCAAAACATAGGCCCACCTGATCTGAAATTAGAATGTTTCAGTATGTCTTCCAGGCTAGAAAGTCTAGTTAAAAATTAATGGAAGTTGGCAAGCATAAAATTATCTACCTAAAAGATCCTATACAATTTAATGAATTAAACAGAAATACATTGATATTCACAAAATAACTTTTCTGCAAGACTGCTGCATTGAAGTAGTGAAGCAGTGAAATAAAGGCAGAATGCCTTCTGAGCAATGTGCCAGCACTAGGGCATATGTTAAAAAGAGCATTAATTTTGGGGTCCAGATTTTCTACTTGGCTAAACAGAACGGTAGTTTTACACCAGTGAGCTTGACTCATGGTGGTGTTGCACCTTGAAGGAAATTTTATGGTTAGATCCTGGCTGTGGCTGTGGGATTCAATGGCAGAACTTCTGTTGATTTCAATGGGATGAGCTTGCTTGGCTCTTAGCACTTGGCATTTTCTTGGTTCTAGGACTCATGGTTTTGATATCTTTCCAACTTGTCTGGAATCACTGTCAGGAGTGAACACTTGAGTGAAGGGGACTTTGATGCTTTTTGCCTTCTCTACATGATTATTATTAAAATTGTAACTGTTAGGATGGTATTGAAATAAAAGTATTTTAGAGGATAAAATCTGTTGCATAACAAACTTTCCAACGTTTAACACAAGTCTTTCTATACTTTCAATTCAGTGTTAATGAAAAAAACTTAGCCCATATGTTGCTTTTAGTGTACTGTGTTTTAGTTGTGCTTTTCTGTATTTTTATGTGTTTGTTTTGTAGAACTCTGCAGTACCCACTTCTCCTGCGAGAAGCTGGGTAGCAGAGGATACTCTTAATTTAGCAAAGACAACATGATCCGTTGGTTAGGCACTGAAATTGGTGAAGTCCAGCTGGAAATCCAAAGTACGTTTAAGGGTGAGGATACTTGCTGGAAGAGATTAATGGGGTATATGTCATTTCTACTGTAGGACTTGTAGGTTTTAAAGTATAAAAAATACTAGTCCTGATTAACCAGAAGTAGTACCTGCCCAAAAAGCAAGGTCTTGTAATGCTTCCTGTTATTCTATTACTACTAGTGAGTCTAATGATTCTGCCTTAATTTTCCTAGCATGCCTATATATTTAAATGTCATACGCTCAACCATTATGCAGAAATTATATTCTGAATGCTTTTCCTCCTACTCTGAATCCCTTAGCAACTTCAAAAAGTTCATTCATAGAAAAGTAATTATTTGAATTCTGTATATTTTTAGCTTTTATTAATGGAGTTTAGAAGCTGGAAATATGAAAAAAAAAAACCAAACCAACAACCTAGAAGCTTTAAGGGGGAATCTCTACTTCTAGTAAAAATCCTCAAGATTTTATCCTCCTGTCCTAGTCTGCAGCTGCCTCATGTGCAGGCTACACTATGGAGTACATGTGCTGCCTGTCTTAGGAAGAAACCTCACGTGCTCAGTATGGACATGGATTCATTTGAGTACCAGAATTTGAAATATATACTTGGTATTTCTACATATCAAAGTAAAAATACAGCACATCCACTAGTGCTGTGGATGTTAGTAGGAGACCTCCCATCTGATCTGGTTTTATGAGAGTACAGTGGAAGTTTCTGTCTAGGCTAGTTGAGGTGTCAGCATACAACATGAAGGCAGTGCCCCATGTGAATCTGTAAGCTCTTGGTGGACTACATGAAAACAACCTGGGGATTTCTGTAATGATCTTACGGTTTATTCGCAGCTGAATAATTCACTCACAGATAATGGAGTTGACTGCATTCCAGGTAGCTGTCCAGAGGTGATGTGTCTCAAGCCAAATCCTTGATGAATCTAACAAATTACCGTGTTTTCTAAGAACTAAATGTCGAAGCTCATATATGAGCATTTGGTGTGTAAGTAGCTTCAGGAGAAATGAGATGTGTTGAGTTCCCCACTGTCTCCCCCCAGGATGGAGTTGACACTTGACAAAGAAACTGTCACATTATGCCTTTGAGAAAATGTGTTCTTATTGGTGTAACAGGAAGACATCAGTAAGTCTTTTCTTAAAGGAAACATTTTTCAGCTATGCCATTGCAAATTCCCTGAGCATGTAAAGTTGCTACGTCCTGCACCTCACTGGGAGGGATGAGAAGTGAATGACTATGCTTGTAAAGAAATAAGACAAGGGGAGAGGAGAAGAATGTCATCATGCAGTGACAATGTTGGCAGAAACCCACCAAAATGTAGGTAAGAGTTAAAAAAATAAAATAAAATAAAAGTTAATGGTCAAAAGACAAATCATTCTAAAATCTAGTGGTTCTTACCATGTTCTTTTTTTTTCCTGAGAAAACAGAGGATACTGTCTGAGATACCGTTTCCCTTTTTTTGTTACTCTTCTCTCCCATTTGGATTAACAAAGATGGCTTAAGTACTCTCAAGCTCCAAGAGACAGCAAATACTAACTTTTTAACAGCAACAGCTGTGTCATTATTCTAATTTCTTGAGGTATTAGTGATCCTCAGAAGTAATTTTAAAATCTATTTTACAGTGTATTTACCTGTATTTATCTGTCTCTCCAATATCTTCTCTAAAACACAAGCCTAGACTTCTCTAGGAGACAAAACTAGGAGTAATCACTACAGTTGTAAATACAAGGGCAAAGTTCTAGCATAGTAGGAGTGAAGATTTTTCAGAACATACATGTAGCATGGCTTGAGTATCAGAATTCTCAAAATGGATCCACTTCTGAAGAAAAAATGGTTGCTTGCTGTAACTCTTTTTTTTTCTTCTTCTGTGTTTTACTACTAAATGCCACTATGGAATATATTTTCTATTACTAAAACTCTGTTTCTGACTTCCATTAGGTTTGCACAATATAACACTCAAGCATTTTGTCTGGGATATCACCAATCCCATTCCTCTTGAATATCATAAGTTAACAGCAAAGCAAGTACTGCAGATGGTCTCTTCCTAGGCAATTATCTCCGGTTCGTGGTATTCATCAGACCACAACTGTGGTCCAGTTTTGAGCCCTCAGTACAAGATATATAAATTGGAGTAAGTTCAGCAAAACAGCCACCAGGATGGTCAGGGACCAGAACACTTATCCCTTGTAGAGGGGCTGGGGGAATGGATTGTTCAGCCTGGAGAAGAGATGAGTTTGGGGGCACCTGACAGCAGCTTTCCAGTTTCTTGGGGAGGTTACTGAGAAGATGGAACCAGTGAGGTATGGCAGGAGGAAGACAGGTAATGACCTAAGTTGAAACAAATTCAGGCTGAATGTAAGGAAAGCCTTTTTCCTTGTAAGAAGAGTCAACTATCAGAACAGGTTGCCTAGTGAGGCTGTGCAGTCCCCATTCCTGGAGGATTTCAGTACATGACTTAACAAAGCTCTAAGCAACTTAGTCTGACATCAGAGTTGACTTTGCTTGAGTAGGAGGTTGGACGAGAAACCTCCTGAGGTCCTTCCAGCCTGAATAATCTTCCACTCTCAGGCATTTGGGTTGAGCTCCTCCTCAGAATTTCTACTGAAAAACACTAGCTTTCCTGGTTGTCTGGCAGAAAGTGAAATGCAGACTCCTCTGATGCTCAGCTCAACCTACTGGCCCAGTGAAGGGAAGATGACATGGGTCACACAACAAAACAATGTGTTGTGGGCCTGGGTCTGATGAGGTGTAAAGGATGGGGAGAATTCAGGGCAAAGGTGTAGTATGACTTGGCCTGATCTTAGAGAGCACAGTCTTGAAATTAGACTGGAGAAAAGCCTGAGCATAGGCCTGTGGATCCTCACAAAAGGCTCTGACTGAGAAGAAAAATCCAATTGTTATATTTTGAAAACATTAATTCTTGTATTGAGGAGAATAAAAAGTAATCTTAAATTAAGGAGAGGAAGTGAAATCCTGATACTCCTAGAACTGACTTTTAGTACAACAGCTGTTGTATTTGTCTGTGGTCTTACATCCTTAAAATATTTTTCTTTTAAAATACTGAATAAATAAAAGTCTGTGCTGTGCAGCCAGCTAATACTGTGTGAAATTAATTCTTTCCTTCTATTCAGAAGGACTGTTCCCAGGCTTGTTTGGCTAGTGAGAAGGAGAGCCAGCATCAAATGCATTGAATGGGTTTTATTTGATAAAAAAATTTCTCCCACTCTCTTATCATCATAGCTTTAAATAAAGTATTGTGAATAGGATGTAAGAATTGTAGCCCGTGTTCCTTTTCAGATAAAGAAAGTCAGTCTCAGAGCACTGAAACCCACAAAGAATACAATATCTATAAGGCTTTCTTCTTTTTTTTTTTTCATATATCTCATTCTCTGAGGGATGTGAGAAATGCACATTTCCTCAAAACGGTCTATAAAAATGTTGGTGGATGAAGATGCCACGCTGGTTTTGTCATAGCACCTGAGATACAGACGATATCTCTAGATCAGAAACAAAATGAAGCCTGTTTGAGTTCCCAGGGTTTTCCTCCTGGTATGCTCCTTGGACGCAAATGGACAGATTGCAGAAAAAAACCTTCCTGATACGGGAATTTTACTTAAGATCTTGCTGTTAAGATGCAGCTGAGTCTGGGCTGAACTTTCCCATGTTTATATCGAAAGTAACTCTACTGACAAAGGGGGTGCACCAAGACTAAACCAATGAATGCAAAAGTGATGAATTTTGACAATTTTCCTCCGATAAAAAGCTGACATGATGAAGAAACATTTTCATGTTTTAGTGAGGTTTCTTGGGCCAGATCTTTGGCCTTAAATACAGAACAATCACCAGGAAGCTTTTTAATTCCTTAAATTGTACTACTTTCTTGGGTTCCAGGGTAATTGGCTATCCTTCCACATCTGAGAGAGTTGAGGTTTTTCGTCCTGGAGAAGGCTCTAGGGAGACCTTATGGCAGCCTTACAGTATTTAAAGAGGGCCTACAGGAAAGATGGGGAGGGACTCTTCATCAGTGAGTGTAGCGATATGAGGAGGGGTAACAGTTTCAAACTGAAAGAATGTAGATTTCATTTAGCTATTAGGATGAAATTCTTTACTCTCAGGGTGGTGAGAAGCTGGAACAGGTTGCCCAGAGAGATGTGGATGCCCTCTCCCCAGAAGTGTTCAAGACCAGGTTGGATGAGGCTTTAAGCAACCTGGTCTAGTAGGTGTCCCTGCCCATGGCAGGAGGGATGGAACTTTAAGGTCCCTTCTAAACCAAACCATTCTATGATTCTGTGAAAGTGAAAAATGTTCCCTACAAAAATGTGGAAGAAATTGCAGGTTGTTTTTCTTCATTCACCATTTCACTTCCTAATCATAAAAAAGTTGATTCCTTGTTCAGTGAGAGTAAGTATTTGTTGCAGCTCTAGTGAATTTCCATTAAAATGACATGGAGAATATCCATCAAGAAGAAAGCTCAAACGTTGTTTGAATGCTACATGAAAAGAAGTCCAGCAGGGTTAATGTACTTGAGGGAGTAATGTGGTCATGTCACTTGTAACTGTCTTAAACGTCCCAAAACCTGAAGGACAGTTTCATTGACTATTTGCAGTGGAATCACCTCGCCACAGCTTGGGGCACAAATCTGCAGCAAGATTAAGTCTCACACTTCAAGATCCTTAGCTGTTCCATCAGCCAAACAAAAGCGGTTCAGACATGAAAAATACCAGCCAAAGTCATGATCGACACAACCTGAGGTCTTTGAGAACATGAGGGATGCAGTTTTGGAATCATCTTAGGAAATGAAGTAGCAGTCATTTCATAAGCAGATTTTTTAATCTGTAACAAAAAAAGGGTCATTCAGTTCAGAGTGTTGCAATCTTAGGGGTCATAGGATAACGTAGGCTGGAAGACACCTCAGGAGGTCTCTAGCTCAGCCTCCTGCTCAGCGCGGGGTGAGCTCTGAGATCAGCCCAGGTTGATCAGGGGCTTTACCCTCTTGGCTTTTGGAAACTTCCAAGAATGGATTGTGGTCATAAAACTTTCAGTGAGAAACCATTCACTGTCTTTTTTCAGAGTGTCAAATGAGTCAAAAAAAATAAGAGAACTAAAAGCTGTAAATGAAGAATTTCTTTCTCATAATGAGATTTTTTTTTTTCCCCAGCATCACCAATGTCATCATTTTGCACAGTGTTGCCAAACACTGACTTGTGTTGCCTATTTTGCATGAAACCTCTGGATTATGCTGATGGGAGTGTAGTTCATGACAGAAGTGGACACACAATAATGTACCAATGCTGTCCAAAAGGACCCTGGTTGGTGTTTAAAAAACAACTGGATACTGTCAAAGGTGAAACTAAGCATTTTGCCAGTAGTCTCAACTTTAAACAAAGCTGTTTTAATCAAGGCAATTGCTACAGTTATGCCAATAGCACATAAATTAAACGTTAAATAAAAATAAGCAGACAAACCCAGTAACTGCATTATGACAAAGCTGAGAGAAAAACATCCAAAAAAACCACTTTTGCAGGGTTCAATATATGTTAAGTAATTTTATTGGTGCATAAAGTAATGCAGGAGGCAAATGGGACTGCTAACTGTGAAGTAGATAACAAATATTTTGTGCCCATACATAAGTAAAACACCTGAGGGTAAGATACTGAGATGCAACAGGAACTGCCTTATAAAACATCAAAACTGATGATGAGAGTTTGAGGGACATAATCAAGAGCTTCCTGCTCAACATGCACCATGTACCATGTATGAGGTGTAAGCAGTTCCCAAATAAAGGCAAGGGAGAAAGTAATCAAGAGCTGTGAGTGAGGGGCGGGATTTTTGTAGGACAAAAGCTCCCATGGGTGGTCCTCAGGGGCACCAGCACCATCTGCCATTGACATTTCCCATGGGTGTCTTGGGGTCTCGCGTCCCCATTGCTGTTGTTTTCAAGATACATGCTTAACATTTTAGGTGAGAGATTTTGTATGTGAGTATCTTTCAATAGCTGGGTGCCTTGAAGAGAAATAAGTGTGAGCAACACTATGGGATTGCACGTGTTGCGTCCTGTTTCTAGTGAACAGACATTGCCTATGAAATTAAGATGCTGCAAGCTGTGAAGGACCAGAGTTCAAGGTGCTACAGATCGGCATAACAAAAGGACCCACGGAAGGGTCTGCAGTTCCCCCACTGACAAAAAATGTGAGGTTTTGCTCTAGCTGTTGGCTTGGTTAAACCTTGGAAGACAAGGAGAGTTTCTGCTTGTTCTCCTTCATTTCCCTTCTCAGCTATTAAGTAAATAACTTATTTACTTTCGAGTGGGCAACATTTGAAGCAGCCCTATTCATGCCAAATGAAATCAATGGGCACCTGATTCTCCTGGATGTGGCTGTAATTACTTCTGGTGCAGCAGGGGAGACAGAAGAGACAGGTCTCTGCAAGGATTTTTTTTCACGTGTGCAGGCTGAGGCGTAAACCTTCGGAATGGGCGCCCAGGCCGCGTCCCTGGAAGGCTGCATCAAGGCAAGGAGGGGACGACCTTCCAGCAGCTACTCCAGCCACCTGTGAGGCAGCTCAGCTGGAGGAGTAGAGCTCAGGGCGGTAGAAGCCCGCCCAGAACAAGTGGGGACACGGCTCGGCAGGAGCAAAGGGCACGGCCGGGGTTCAGCTGCTGACACCCGCGGGCTGCGCCCCTGCTTTTGCCTTTCCCCGTGGTGGGGCCGAGCTCCAGCATCCACCCACCCGTTCCTGCGGCGTGCGGAGGGGGCTGCGCTCCGCATCCCAATTCCTCGCGGTGGGGAAGGTCCCTGGAAGCGCCCCCTCTCCCGACACCGCCCCGCAACCTCTGCGGGCAAGAGGGGGCGGCGGGGACAGGGTTCTGCGGGCAGGAGGGGTTCTGCGGGCAGGAGGGGCGGCAAGGGC